>JABUQX010036863.1:0-5000 GCA_015478945.1 Trachelipus rathkii
AACAAAAGAGAGATGTCTTTAACATTCTGAAGAGAGATTTTGTTTAAATCATGAAATCTTAACCACATATTATTGTAATCATTATTTTCTATATGGTTTTCGTGTTCAAACTTTAATTATTTTACTTTAATTAATTTTATATAATATTTTGTTAAAAATTCTTATCATTATAGTCTTGAAAATTGTGAAGAGAGATTTATACCGAAACTTAACGGCTTAACTAAATACAGATTCACAAATAAAATACTGTTCAAGAGAGGACGGGAATGCCGTCGGTGATATTTATAGTGTTATACTACGACTATTGATGATAAGGTGATTTAGGGTATGTACTATATAGATTATATGGTCAAGTGGTAGTTAGATAGTATATTATTAGTGTATAGTTAGATAACTTTAGGTATGATACGGTTACTCATAGTCACTCATATACAGTGTGTTGATATAAATAAATATATATATATTATATATAGTATAATAATATTATATTACTAGGGTAGATACCATACCCAGGTAGTAATCGTATTATAGTATGTAATATATATACCGTATATATACTATAAAACTATATATAAACAATTATATATATATAATTGATTACTTATTATTATAGTATAAGTATATATAATAGGTACTAGTATATACCTATTAGTAGGTAGCTTATATATAATATATATACGCTAATTATATGAGATACATATACTATATATATTAACTATAAATATAACGCTTATCATATATAATGTACTGTATACAGTTATCTATAGGGTATACGCCTGATAGTTATTTAATGATGATATATAATATAGGTATAATTATCATGCCATATAGGGCTCTTTGTCTTTGGGATTATCAGCTTGCGTTAGCTTGAAGGGCGCGTTTTTATTTTTAAGACCTACTAAAGTCGAACACAATGGAAACACCAACGCTCTTAGCTTGTTTAAAAGATTGAACTTTTTTTCTAATTAGCTAATTTTTATGAAAATAATAGGATATTGAAATAAATTACTAATATAAGTTTAGTTAAATGAAAGTAAAATAAATTATATAAATAAGTTTCGTGAGGTTAAACTTACTAATTATTATAAGTTTGGTTAAGTAAGATTTAAATAATATCAAAAAAAAAATTAGGATTTGTTTTTTTAATATTTTAAAGGTGTGAAGTTATTATTATTAATAATACTTTTATTTTGGCAAAATTGTGAAATTTTTTGTTTATATATATTTGGTTTAAAACCACAAATATTTCAATCCATATCTCAAAAACTTACTACAGCTACTGGAAAAAGGAATACATTGTTGGAATCCTGTAAAAATTTTTTATTGCGGAAAACTGTTAAAACAAAAATCTTCAAAACTACAATAGTACGCGAAAGGAATACATTTGGGTTGGAAAATCCTTGTAAAAATTTTAGTTAGGAAATGTAAAAAAAAAAATAAAAAAAAATAAAATAATATTGGCTGTTTTTTTAAGGAGCCAAGGAACATAAGTATATATATATATAATTTATTTGTAAGTATTACACGGCAATGTAGGGGCTCGAGCCGACGGGAACACAGGGGGGGACGTTTTTCCAATACCCGTAGAGGAGGGCTCGACAGGAACCAACGCGACAGCAACAATCCAAAGAGCGGGGGTTCAGGAGACCTCCGCGGAGGGGGGGAATTTAGTCCTACCCGTAGTTCCCGGAAGGCCGAGAGACCCGACTCCTGCCATCGGTGCGGTATACCCTTGGGGTATTCCTTTAAGTCTAAAAAATAGAAAGTCCTATTTATTTAACGATCTCCATTTGGTACACCCAATAAAAGGTCTCTAAATAGGCTCTCTAATCATATCACTATAATTATATAACATAATTTCTTTTTTATTTTCTAATTTTTTTTACATTTTTCTATCTAAAATTTTACCAGGTTGTATATCTTTTCGCTGTAGCTATTGTAGTATTTTAGAGATATAATTTTTTCATTTTTTATTTTTTTTTTTTTTTTTTATTTTTTAGCATTTTTCCCGCACTAAAAATTGGACCAGCATTCCAGCAATGTTACTTCCTTTTCCCAGCTAGCTGTTGAAGTTTTTTGAGATATGGAATTGAGATATTTGTTGGTTTTAACACAAACTGGATTTCACCATATATATATACATATATATTATATATATAATATATAATATATAATAACATATATATAATATATTATATATATATATATATACTATATAATATATATATATATATATATTATATATATATTATATATATATATATAATATATATATATATATATATATATATATATATATATATTATATATATCCTATTAATCCCATATCTTAATATTTCACTTTTTTAAAAAAGTATTTAATATAAAAGTGATTGTTTAAATAATTTATTTTAAAATTTTCGACTTCTGAATCAGGTCCGTTACCACTTAAATTCTTTGTTAGTATCATAATAACTAGCAATTTATATTTAAAAAAAAAAAAAAAAAAAAAAAAAAAAATGACGGAGTCATAAAACAAAAACAGTCCTATATATTTTTGAATCTTGTCCGTCACCATTAAATTTATTTTTAGTATCATATACTAGCAATATATTGAAACAAAAAAAAAAATCAAAACTGACGGAGTAAATGCTGGAACGATTTATGCATCCTTTTCATGGTACATGAAATTGAAGTTTGTAAATTTTATTTTTGTTTTTTTTTTTTTTTTATTTACTTTTTTTTTTTTTTTTTCTTTTAAAGCAATCCAGAGTGAAATAAATAATGAATATAAAAATAAAATTAATTTATATATATACATTAAGTAAAGGTTATATTTTTTAATATTTTTAGAGGTGTGAAGCTGCTTTTATAGTATTAAAGTTTCAATTTGATTTTAAGCATTTCTTCACTCGTTCAATTTTATGAAATCGTGTTCGAATTCATACAAATCGATATGTATATGAAAGGTGGACAGCTGATAATCACATGATCCTATAATATATACTATATATATATATTATATATATATATATCATATATATATATAGTATTATTATATATATAATATATATATATATTATATATATTACATATATATTATATATTATATATATATAATATATATTAATATATACCTTATAACTTATTATATATACTTATATATATATACTATATACTTATATATATATATATAAATATTATAAGATATATATATATATATTATATATATACTATATACTATATTATATAGATATTTATATATATATATATATCATAATATATATATATAATATATAATATATTCTATATATTTAATTATATATAATAAATTATAATAATATATATTATATATATAATATATAAGGTACACTATATATATATTATATAATAATATATATTATATATTTGCAGAGTGGTCACCTACCGGCTTCATTTAGGGTATCCCGCTAGCGGGCACTCCGCACCTACGAAAAAACGTGTACGCATAAGGCTCCTACCGCACTATTCAGACGCATCTCAAACCTCCGCTATCCGCAAGTCCGCACGTCCGCACGCCTCCCGCCCGCTTATAATGTGCGACTTCACAAAAGATTTTAATAATAGATATTAAAATAGTATATATATACCTTACAAAAAATTATTTATAATATTAAATAATAAAAATTAGAATGAATATTACAAATCTCCAAGATTTCCATTCCTCCTCAATATCGTCTTAAGGAAGGTATATAACCTTCAAAAGAATTAGGTGCTCAAATTAAAGCAGTTAAAGCTATATTTGCCCTCAAAATATCAACCCACCGAATAATACAATATTCGCTCATACCAGCGCAGACACTATTGGCGAGAGGTGTATTCATATTTTATGAAACAAGGCCTTTACATATTCTGCCTATAATGCTTGAAGGGAAAGATGTTCCTTGGTGAGAGAGTGCTGGTGTTAGTTCACTTTCAGCAGTCCATTGCTAATTTTAAGGTCTTCACCTAAATCATTCTGCCTCTCTTCTGAAATATTTTGACCCACCCCTCGTTCCACCCATAAGAAGGTCTATTTCGTCCAAGCCTTTAGTAGAATCCATGAAAAGCCTCGACTCCTGCAGAGTCGATGCTAATGCTAAGTATCAGCTCGGTAGCTATATATATATATAATCACTCATACTACATTACTATTATAATAATAATATTATATATTATTATTATATATATATATATATATATAATATATATATATAACCGTTATATATATAATATAATATATATATATATATATATATATAGTTATATAATACAATATATATATATTATAAACTAATTATTTTAATTATTAACTATATATATAATATATAAGTAATATATTTTATATAATATATATATATTTGTTTTACACAGAATTGATCATTAATATTGCTAGTTATTATAGTAATAATACAAATTAATTAAAGTTATAGATGAGAGTAATAGCCATTCAGTCTATAAAATCAATTTTAAATCGTTATTTATCTATCATAGGTCCTTTATAGGAGGTTGAGATTATTTTTGGAAGTTTTATTATTAAAAAACAATAAGTTTTAAATAAAAAGGTTTGTCACTTAAGCTATTATGAGCAATGATTTCAAGTCCTGTTTCTACATTTAATAATATTAATTCGGCAGCTCAAACTATTTTTCATTTTTACAACGCTGCCAACTCCGCTTCACTAAGAGCGGATAAGATTTGTTGATCCCGCAACGTGCAAGTCCGATATTTTCATAGACGAATTTACGCACCTCCGCTAGTCCGCACCTATTTTGGTAGTCCGCTCTCGGAGCGGACAAGCGGACTAGCGGACTAAAGAGCGGAAGTGCCCACCTCTGAATATATCATAAACTATACTATATAGTATATACTATTATTATATATAATATATCATAGTATAACATATATATATATATAATTATATATATCATATATATTTATATATTTATAGTATGTATATATATAGATTAGTGTACTTATATAATAACTAATAGGTCATATAA
>JABUQX010036863.1:10000-33438 GCA_015478945.1 Trachelipus rathkii
AATCCACCCTAGAGCATCTTGGGACCGCGACGGACCCTCACTATGGTAAATCGTCCATGTAAGGGTTCATCCCCTGGCTCCAGGTGGGCCACAACCATGCCCCCATACAAAACCCGCCACCATTCTCTCCTATCATGCCCTTTATTCTCGCCTCTGCCAAACTCACATTTCTCTCTTCAAGACATTCGTTCACCGACTCAATCCACTTTCATCATTCGAGTCTCCCAGCGGTCGGTTCAAACACACTCACACACTAATACATCGCTTAACCAACCTATACTATGCATTCATTACTTTCCACATGACAAACCATCTCAACATACTTTCATTTCATCTCTCATTTCCCTATTATTCACAGTATCCACAGACCACTTACTCTAATTACGTTCATTCCTCTCTTTATCAATTCTTTCTCACACCTAGCACAAACCCTAAGATTTGTCCATACTGAACACATTGAACTCTTTAAGATATACTATCTTCTTTTATTCCAGAACCATAGTTCACTCATACAATAACACAGGTAACACATACCCTCTCAAGTAAGACCCTAGCACACTCAAGAACTTAGTCCTTTGCATTCACCAACGTTTTAATTGACCCAGCCACCTTCCTGCCATTCACAAACTTTCCCTACTACACTCTGCATCGTCCGTTCCCTTCTCATCCAACATATACCCTAAATATTTAATCAGACACTTGTTCCTAAAGCAAGACTCACTCATCAACATAACTCACACTAGAAAGGATGTTCCTACTCACAACAACATAACCTTACTCCTAATCCACGTTTACTTTTCAAGCCCCTCCATTTCACACCCCTGCCAAATCTCTCTCATCAATCTCTCAAACTCTCTTCAGATTCGCCACACCAGAACCAAATCATCCGCATATAATAGGTAGGGCACCCTCGTCACTCCAACACTCCATTCTCCACCATTCCTAACACTATTCCTGCCATTCCCCTCCACACATCAAACTATACTTTAATAAACCCATCCATATACAAATTTGAATAAACCAAGGCAAACATAGTACACACAACTCTGTCTTAACTCGCTATTAATCCTTAAACAATCACACATTTGACACCTTTATTCTTACCACACGCTTCCACTAATAGTCATAACATACTTTGATTCTCATTCAGAAGCCTACCACCAAACACCATATATCACTAACCTGCCATAAAGCTTCGCTATTAACTCTATCATACGCCTGTTGCAAATCATAAAACCTAAAATAATTATTCTTTCTCCCTCATTTTCTCAACATTTGTTTCAATGTAAAGAATTTGAATCACACATTCCTCTACCAACTACTAAAGCGCACCTCTGTTCTTAATCATCCCTCAGTACTCGACGCACTCTTTCGACCTAAAATAACCACATATAAATTCCTAAAACACTCATAAACTTATTCCCCTATAATATAATTTCTACAGTTCCCAACTTTTCTCTCCTTACCTTATACAAGTACTAATTTCCGGCTCTCCTCCAATTCCTTTGGACTATAGCCCTCCATAAACGCTTTAATTACACACTTCCAAATCCAATTCAATCACCATCTCGCCTCCGCTTTTGATCATTCACTAGAAATTTCATCTATACCTGCAGATTTACCCATTTCTTCAAACTTTCTTTCACCCTAACCCATTACATCACTCCTATAACTAATAACCTGATCCCCCAAAATACCTATTCCTTACTTGCACCATCCAAACCGACACATTCACTACACCGTCATCATTACTGTTTAGTAGTAGGAGGGCTTTCCGTTCGTGTTGGTCCATTTCATGACCCACACACGCGTCCAGGCAACCTAAACACTGAGGCCAATTTTGTGAGCCACAATGTTTTTACCTGCCTTTGACTTTTTGGCCTTGACCTTTTTGGGCTTGACCTTTTTTGAGTCAATTTTTTACCTGCCCTTGTTGACCTTTTTGGAAGCCTTAGACTTTTTTGGGTCCTTTACCTTTTTTTCGCCCCAACCTTTGGTCTCCATGGGTCTTTTTGGCCCATGGTATTTCTTTGAGAAACCCTAATTTTTTTGAGTAATCCTCTAATTTTTTGAGACCTAATTTTTTGAAGACCGCTAATGTTTTTGAGCACACTTATTTGGAGTCAACTGATTTCATTGGCACAACCTTCGAAGAAGGGATTGCGCCAGATGGAGGCGAAGCCTCCATCGTACCGCTATGGTGCCCCTATTTTAATGCCCCACTAATTTTTTTCAGACCGTGGGTCATTTTCTGCCCACGGTAATTTTTGGGTTACCCCTTGATCTTCCGTGGTCATTTTTGGAACCACGTTTAATTTATATATATGGCTACCTTCTTGGGTCTTCCATGGGTCAATTTTTGTCCACGGTAATTTTTAGCTACCCTTTGGTCTTCCATGGGTCCAATTTTTGGCCCACGGTAATTTTTGGGCTACCCTTTGGTCTTCCATGGCTCAATTTTGGCCACGGTAATTTTTGGCTACCCTTGGTCTTCCATGGGTCATTTTTGGCCCACGATAATTTTTTGCTACCCTTTGGTCTCCATGGGTCAATTTTGGCCCCCCCTAATTTTCGACCAACCCTTTGGTCATCCATGGGTAAAATTTTGACCCACCCTAATTTTCGACCAGCCTTTGGTCTTCCATGGGTCATTTTTTGCCTACGGTAATTTTTGATCTTCCTTTATGGGCTTAGCCGTATTTTTTGATGTCTTACCTTGTTTGACCATGATATTTCCTAACCTTGACATATACCATGGGTCAATTTTTGCCCACGCCAATTTTCTGGCCACTCGTGCCCCAACCCTTCACATATTTTCAGTTCCTAACTTGAACGCATGTATGGTCTATCCTAACTTATTTCCATCCGCGGACAACACACACACACACACACACACACACATACATCACCAATTTACTTAAACAGATTTCACTTACACTCACAGATTTTACTACACACACAGATTTACTTAACAACACACACACACAGATTTCTACACTTACGACTTATACCACACATTTACTAGTCCACTTATACATACATTCACTATGAGTTATACACACTATTGAAACTATAACACACTTACACTCTCCATAGACACTTTCATTAAACCATATACACTTTACAGCTCACACCCACACGCAGAATACACTTAACGTATCAATTTTGATGGTATCAATTTTGATGGTATCAACTTTGATGCCTCAGCATTAAATCTCAACTTTGATGCCTCAGTATTATTGCCTCAGCTTGATGCCTCAACTTTGAAGGTTCATCTTTGATGACTCATCTTGGATGACGTCATCTTTGATACCATCTATTTTGAGTGATTCAATTCTGATGAACTATTTGTTTGGACTCACACACTCTACCCTAACCACACCATAGAACAGCAGGTGTAATATTAATGTCTTTCCCCTAGAGTCATGAGCTCTAACGCAGGTCGAGCATGATCCCTGTCGTGCGGAAGGCCCACGACCCCGCACCCGCAGGTGCGTTCCGCAGCACGTTCCCTGCGCGCGCACGCGCCGCAAGACGCGCATACTTATACGTAACCGCCGCCGCGTGAGCCCGCAGGCGCAATATATTTCAGCCGTGTAACCGCGCCGCGATTGTCGGTCGCAAGACGCGAAATATCCCAAGCGCCGTCACGAAAGTACACACACCAACATAAAATCCAGCTGACAACACTCCACCACACGCACCCACACTCTAGACAATCCTATGTAACTACTCTCAAACACGCAATTTATTTTCAAATATACTTATGAGTCCATTTCATTTTTTCTACAATTGTACCTGACATTTTAAAAAAAAAAAAACTTTACAAAAATTTGCAGTAATTTAGAAAAGGAATAAGGAGAGATATATAACCTAAACAGACCTAGGGGATTAGTAATGCTATATACTCGTATTACTTTATCTGCTTTACTCGCTTTAACTCTCTGCTTTACTGCTTTTACTTTTACTGCTTTAACTGCTTTAACTCATGGCTTACATCTTAAAGCAGTAAATACAACTAAATAATAGAGGTGTTAAACAATAAGGGAAATTCAGTGATGTCATGTTAGCATCTTTATACTGCTTTACTGCTTTAAACTATCTGCCTTGTTACTAAGAGCTTATAACTCTCTGCTTTTACTAAGGTTTTTAACTTTCTGCTTTACTGTTTTACACTCATATACTTATTACATTATAAATTTGAATTTTTTAAGTAATACTATTTATTATTATGAAATTATTATTTCTATTTTTATATTATTTCCCTACTTTTTATTTACTTGTAATTTGTTTATACAATTAATTTAATAGTTGTTATGCAATCAAATAGAGCAAAGATTGCAAAACATTTTAATAAAAATCATTTCAACTTTTATTAATCACCATATACTTTACAGGCCAGCTTTAATTATTCTCATTATTCATTATTCACTTTATAGATGTGGAGAAATTTACGTTCCGCAGTCCGGCTACATGTCTTGTAGCTGGACGACAGGCAATCGTGGTAAAACCTTTCATAATTATTATAATATTTTAAAGAGAATGACGAAGATTTTGTTGAACACAAGCCGCGTAAAAAAATAATATGGTGTTTAATAATGTTTTATCAGGAAAAATTTTAAAGAATATAAAGATGTTATTCAATTTCAAGAAGGCATATACGATATTAGATCGTTGGACAATATATCACGGTCACGAAGCTCCTACCTATTAAATGTCATTGTGCACCTATTGACTAATGAATCGTGGAAGCGTTAAGAGTATATACTCACCATCTAAATATCTCTGTGTTTTTTCATAACACAGAATATCTTTCATCAAAGCAAGCATATGCGAAGTTTTTCTTTAAACACACAGTATTTACTATTGTTTGTTTGGCCAGATAAGAGACATGAGTCAAATTAATGTATTGGCAACTCAAATGTTTCCCCTCAAAGGAAAGAGTTCCTTAAAAGTATATAATGAGGTTACTTCGATCCCACCATCGGTTATTTGATGTGTGAACTTTACCCCAAAAACACGCACAGAGTGTTGCTCGTACCAACATTCTTCCGTATGAGATAGAAACTGTATACATACTGAATAATGAGTGCTCTAGTCGCAAAGTATTTACCTCTTATAAAAAAATTTAAAAACCTGAAAACTTCTGAAAAACGTAAACTAATTAGTGAAGATGAGAAATTCATTCCAGTGTGTATGTGAAGTCTGTTTAAATGTTATAAAAGGAAATGTTCCTTTATAATCAGACTCCTCAGAAGGTAGTACGAGTCGTTATAGAAACATCCATTAACAAACTCATAATTCAATAATAAGAGAAAATCTGAAAATAAAAGAAGTTTAAACTAACCAGCGAGGAGGAGGAGTATTTCAACTACAACATAATCTTCTCAGTTATAGCTCCCACTAATAACTAAGTGAGTTGGCACAATATGAAGCAAGGTGGCTGTAACTTCCATATAAGAGTATGAGAAAATCGAATTATAATAATAACAGCATCTGTACAGCATTGCATTTCAGCCTAAAGATCAAATCATTCACAATCCATAATAGCCAGTTATTAGCCACCCCGCTCAGCTAAACCACAATCCCAACTTATATAACGCAGAATATTAACATCCTAATGCATTGCTTTACAACCTCTTTTCACATCATCAACATAATCACATCAGATCTTATATAGTAAACGATTCATACTCTTTCAGCAGACCTCTACCTCCATAGTTTTTTGTTATTGAAGACTAACCAAATAGAAAAAGAAGTGTCAAGAATATTAAAATTCAGACAATTAAACATCCTGAGAAATGCATCTTATACCAAGATGCCCCATACAAAATTGATAGATCTTAAAGACTTGCACCTACATCCATCCCTACGTATTTCCGCTAAACAACCGGATATATGTAGAATACCTAATGAGTAACTTGAGTGAAAATGAAAGATTATATTTAAAATAATCCTGGAGGAGAGTCTTACCTACTTAGAGTGAGTATCAGCGAATAGCTTTATATAATATTTAAAAGACCAGATTTCATGGAATGAAGAAGGAACAGGTCGTAATGATGATGAAATAGTTAAAGGGTCAAATATTGTGGATTTGATAGCTGATCTTCTCCGTAACTGGAAGAAAGGCCTGTAAAGGATGGAATGAGATCAAACAAGAACCTTCAGACTATTAATTTCCCCCCAGAAGTTTAATCTTAAAATACACGACGATTAGCAGACTTAGATAATATCCCCATTACGCCAAGACCTGATTCAAGTCCTCAGGCCAACTTCTTACGCTCCAGATAAAATTTAAACGTGTCACCAGAGGACGAATATGAAAGAAATTATAAATAAAACCTGATTAAATCGTAATTATGTATTATCATATATATATTTATTTAGTTGTAATGTTTGTGTATAAATAAATGTTATTTTAAATCTTTTTCTTTTTCTTTAACCCTTGCCCCTTTATATCACATTTTTGGTTCAAATATATATATATAATTATCTATTATATTATATATATATATATATATATATAGGTATATTATTATTATATATATATATATATATGATATACTATATATATTAATAATATATATGATATGATTTAAATGCTTACCGTAGATAGTGTATGACACATGGAAGGACGAAAAGAGAGGATAGTTGATGAAACATTATTATATTGAGGGAGAGTTTTGGAGAGTTTCACTAGTTTGCTTTAAGGTATCCTAATATTCGGAAGAAAAAGAGTTAAAGCACATATTTAGAAGGTGAAAGAATGAAGTAAATCTAACCTGTAAAACTGTAAAAAAAAAATTTCCTACTTCAAAAGGTGTGTATCTACAGCTCGAAAGCCTATGGCAGTTAGATTTATCGAAATGATTAAATACAGCTCTTACAATGAAAGGTTTTACAATATTTTATTAATTGACGTATATTCTGATACTTGGGTGGTTGAAGCCACTTAAGATAAAGATAAGTATCAACAGTTTTGCAGCTGCAGTACTTGAAATTATAGAGGATGAGAGGAGAACACCTAAATCATTTTGGACAGATTCAGGAATGGAATTCAAGGGGGGAGAGTTTCAGGAGCTGCTCTGGGAGTATGGTATAAGCTATTACAATACATTATTTTCCGTAAACAAAGCGGCAATAGTTGAAAGAGTCCAACGTACTATTAAGGAGCGCATAAGAAACAAAACAAAATGAATACTTTTAAATATAATTGATATAACCTGGGACGATTTGGCTATTCTTTAAACAGATCTTACATTAGAAACTATATAGTCAACTCCTTTAGATGTCAAAACTAGAGCCGTAGATACCCTCACATAAAAGAAACAAAATAAAAGATAATTCAAGAATAAAGGTAAACGATGATTATGTAAGAGTTTCTCGAACAGAAGAAAGGTTTAGAAGGAATGAATCCGGGTTGGACTCTGAAAGTCTATTTAAGTGCACAAATATCCGTCACTCAGTCGTGATGTTTAAAAGCATATTACCTGAAGATTTAGAATGAGTGAAAAATAAAAAGGGGGATTTTTTATAAACAGGAATCCAAAAAGTAAGGTTCAATTCCATGTAACTCATGAATATAAAATTGAAAAAAATAATTAGCTACGAGAGGAAAAAGGAAAAAAATAAACAGATCTTGTGAAATGGAGGGATACCCTGCTAAGGTTTTAATACTTATATAAAGCAAGTGAAAGTATAAGAATCATTTAATCAATTTGTTTCAATTATAATCATGGGGAGTGTAGAATCACTTTTATCTAACTCTCCGTCTTCAGCCCTCACTTAGATTTAACATCCCGATAATAAATCACATCGGATTTTACAACTGTGTAATGAACTCCTATAGCAACTTGAAAGAGAGGCATACGAAGTAGGATTATGTGAAATGATATTATATACGGACATAGAAAATTTACCTCACAATTTATTCTGGATGTTGGTTAAGAAGTGTAGAATGTGTTGAACACTATATTACAAGTGAAAGATACTCGTGATTGCCTAGTCCAGGATTGGTAAAACAAAAATAGATATACTTCTTTGAGAAATTACTTTTGCGACGGTCATATTTTTAAAATCGGTGACCTGCTATTTTTAGTCATACTTAAAGCCTTGATATGAGTATTATGATTAAGGACTATGTTATAAATACACAACTGAAATTTCGTACCTATGAAGATAAAGTAATATCTTTAAGATCAAAAGAAGTATTTCAAGAAACTTTACCAGTGAAATGGTTTTTTCTCAGACGTTCGCCATGGCAGCGTAAAACAATATTCGTAGACGTAGAATGCTGAGTTGGATATACTAATAATGATACAATTATATTTGAAAGAGGTAATAAACTATCTGTGGAGATAACCGCATGACTCCAAATGAATTAAGATAAGCAGATCAGTACTGCATTATACATGTACCCCATCCGGGAATTCTCAATCATCCAGGTATGGCTTTATGTATATACAAATATAATTTATCATCAATATGTAGGTAAAACTAAAGCTCCTTTATTAAGAGTAGTATATTTTCCCAAAGAGAGTAAAGTTATAACATTCCCTAATGTTCATTATCTACCTCTGAATAGATCAATTTTGACTCTGTACGAGTGCATATAAAAGATGTAGAAGGAAATCCTTTCCCTTTTACATACTGCGCATTGTTATGCAAAGTTCATATTAAAAAGAAACAGATGCAGTAATTACAGCATAATAATGTATATATACAGAGGTTGTAGTCAATATATTTTTTCATTCATTAACATACCCTCACAGTGTAAAGATAGTATAAGAAAAGATACTCCTGTATAATGGACGAAGAAGGGTATTCAGGGGAACAAAAATGCAGAGGGGGTTATGGGCTTTGGTGGATTTTTTAGAGCTTATGGAGAACACTGGAACCCAGCTGCAGATAAAGCTTTTGAAGATAGTAAAAAGGCTATAAGAACAGGTTTGCATACTATTCCAAGATATTGCTGCAGGAAATAATCCTAAGTACAGCAATTAAAAAGACGTATTATGCCGATGTTTTCAGATGAGATGTTGGCATAATGTAATAGCGAAAATAAGACGTAAAATGGTCAGGGACAAAGTCGAGGATAGAAGATTGTCCATAAAGAAAAGATAAACGGAAAAAAACTCTAAAGAAAAACATGCATCACGTTGATGATATTTGCTATATTAATTACTAACTGAATAACTTTTATACGTGTGTGTATATATAGTAGCGTTTTTCATGAAAATGTTTCATTATACATCAGAGCTCGCACATCAGCAAGATGCCATTTCCTTCAATCCTTCTAGTCCTGATTGTAATGTAGAGTGAATTAGGAATCAATTTACTTGCAATGAACCGACTACCAAGAAAAATTAGACGTTAGCGAGTCAACTTTATCATGTTTAATCTTTGCAAATATCATTAACCAATACAGATGTTTTCCTCTAGGAGTTCATAAATATGAGTACTTCTGATCAATACTAGACCACCATAACTATGTGTTTTGTGTATATGATAAAAACGAAATTCCACAAAACCTGATGGTAAAAAGATCTTCTACGGGTGATGCATATACGTATATACAGAATCAAAACTTTCGCTGTAATACTGTTCTCTCCCGTTGAAGTCTATCTTAACCGGAACTTCACTAGGTTGCATCAGCGGCTAATTATCCTTATAGAAGATATATAGAACATTTGTTAAATTATTCAGACGACGCTAAACAGTCTCATCTCAAATCATGTGGTTTTTTATAGTTTCAAAGATGAACCTGCACATATAGATAAAGCAGCTAAAGTCATAGAGTTTTAAAGCAGTAAAGCCAGAGAGTTAACAGTAACAGCAGGAGTTAAAGCAGTAAAGCAAAGTAAAACAAAAGCAATTACTAATCCACACTAGTGTTAGTAATAACACTCTATTGAATTATACTGAATTTACTGCTTTAAGGTATGATAAATATATGTTTTTTAATAAAATTTCGTACAATTGTAGTAAAAAAATGAATGGTTGATAGTAAAATATTTGAAAAGAAATTCTTTGAATAGTTTTACATTGATATCATATTTTTCGTATTCGCACGCGTGGAATCTTTGCGTCTGCGGACGCAAAACGCGGCGGCGGTTACACGGAAATATTGGCGCCTGCGGGCGCAAGCGCAGGCGGTTCGCGGAATATTCGCGCGCGTGCGCACACAGACGGAGGAGAGAGAGCGGCGGAACGCAGCCTGCGGTGCGGGGTCGTGGGCCTTCGCGCCGGAGGGATCGGAGTGCTGCACCTGGCGAGTTAGCTTTATGAATATAGGGAAGACATTTAATATTAACTCTGTTCTATGGTGTAGGGTAGAGATGAGCTTTATTCTCAAGAATGAATCAATCAAAATGATGGTTATCTAAAAAAAGATGACGTAACATCAAAGATGAGAATACATCAAAGATGAAGACCTTGCCAAGTTGAGGCATCAATGCTGAGTCATTAATGCTGAGGCATCAAAGTTGAGACATTAATGCTGAGGCATCAAAGTTGAGACATTCTAGGTGATGTAAACGTAAGTGTATGCGTGTTGTGGGGTGTAAGGTAATAGTTTAATGAATAATGTCTATGAGCTGTAAGTGATTATAGTGTTATAGTGTGGTATAACTGTCATAGTGAATGTATGTATAAGTGACTGACATAGTGTGTGTATAAGCTGTAAGTGTAAGTAAATCTGTGTGTGTGTGTGTGTGTGTAAGTAATCTGTGTGTGTAAGTAAATCGTGTGAGTGTAAGTAATGTAGATAAGTAAATTGGGTGTGTGTGTGTGTGTGTGTGTTGGTGTCCCGCGGATGGAAATAAGTTTAGGATAGATCCATACATACGTCCAAGTTAGGAACGAAATATGTGAGGGTGGGCACGAGTGGCCAGAAAATGGCGTGGGCCAAATTGACCATGTATATGGATAGGTTAAGGGTTCGAAATATCATGGTCAACAAGGTAAAGACATCAAAAATACGGCTAAGCCATAAAGGAAGATCAAAAATTACCGTGGGCAAAAATGACCCATGGAAGACCAAAGGCTGTCGAAAAATTAGGGTGGGTCAAAAATGACCCAATGGAAGACCAAAGGGTTTGTCGAAAAAAATTAGGGTTGCCATAAAAATTGACCCCTGGAAGACCAAAGGGTAGCCAAAAAATTACCGTGGGCCAAAAATGACCCATAGGAGGAGGGACCAAGGGTAGACAAAAATTGCCCAGTGGCAAAATTGACCATTGGAAGACCAAAGGGTAGCCCAAAAATTACCGTGGGACCAAAAAATGACACCCATGAAGAACCAAAGTGTAGCTAAAAATTACTGTGGAGAAAATTGAACACCATGGAAGACCGAAAGGGTAGCCAATATAGCTGGGCCAAAGACGGAAGATCAAGGGGTAAACCCAAAAATTACCGTGGGCAAAAAATGACCACGGTCGAAAAAATTAGGGGGGGCAATAAAAATAGGGGGCAATACGTACGAATGAGAGACTATCGCCTCCATCTAGGCGCAACCCTTCATTAGAGGGTTGCCCAAAAAATACAGGTGCCGAAAAAATTAGGGTTCTCAAAATTAGGGTTAATTCAAAAAATAGGGTTCTTCAAAAGAGAGTAGGGTTTCTCAAAAAAAATTAGGGTTCTACAAAATACCCAATGGACCAAAATAACCCATGAAGACAAAGGGTTGGGCGAAAAAAGTAAAGGCCCAAAAAGGCTCACCAAAAAGGTCAAGGGCAGGTAAAAATTTTTGCGGCTCAAAAAAAGGTCAAGCCCAAAAAGGTCAAGGCCAAAAAGGTCAAAGGGCAGGTAAAATATGGCTCAAATAGGGCTCAGGTAGGTTCCCTGGCGCTGGTGGTCAAAATGACAACACGAACGGAGATTATACTACTTACTGTTAATAATTGTGAACACGATTTTATACCCGAAGTGTTCTTTCCACACTCCCCTCACACACACACACACATAACAGTTACAAAAGCACCATCCCTAATTATTATTCTTACAGGTTCCCCTTATTCTCATCTTAACCTTTCGCGCTTCTATCCAGAAGAGCTTCCTATTTCCTTGTATGTTCCCATTCATCCTCCTTCCAAACTGTCAATTACCTCTTGTTTTCTCCTACGTATACACCTTTTAGTATTTCTTTTTTCCTCCTTATATAATTCCAAGCAATCCATTCTTTCTTGAATCTTTCATCATTTGCTTTTAGTACATTCAACCATGTTTCTTCTTTTTTAACCTTTTTACAATATATATATATATAACTATATATATATAACTAAATAAATTATATATATATATATATATATTATATATATATATATATTATATATATATATATATAATATATAAATAATATACATATATATATATATATAATCCTATATTTATTATATATTATATAATATAATATTGTTATAATTTTATTAACTAATATATTTTTATTTTTTGATTATAATTTTAGTATTTTTGATTGTTAATTTACTTATCAAATTTAAAGTTTAAAATTTTTTGATAGGGGGGGCAATTTGAAAAACAATTACTTAAACGTAAAAACCCCATTATGTAATAAATAATATTTTTTATTATATAAAATCAATTTGGGAAAACTATTGTGAAATGGTATTTCTAATATCTAATTTCAAAATAGGTTTTTCATATGGTTTTACCATATAGAAACAGGATAGGAATTATTTTAATAATATTATTTGGAAAAACATCTTATGAAATATCACTTTTTATTAACTAATATTTCAATCGGTTTTTCACAATGCAATCGGTTTTTCCATTTAGCAATGGTATTTTTCAATAATTTAGATTTTCTATTTGTATTAAAGTCTAATTTCGAAACCAAATAGCAGGATACACATCCTACCTCAAAATCGGTAAACAACTTTAGCTGTAAACATGGGTGGTATATAACCAGCAACCCAAAGAGCAGAGCTCATTAATTTCGAACTAGTAACTTCAATAACAAACGAAAATGAGCGAGTATATTTTTTTAGTGAAAATCCGAAGTGTAATAAAGAATATAAAGCGCGAAGTCCGTTATAGCTTCACGTATGAACAATATCCAAAAGTAAAAAACTTTTTTTAAATTTAATTTTTCAAAAAAATTAAAATTTTGAAATCAACAATTTTTTTATTAAAAATTTTAATTTAAACTATACGTCGCGAACGAAACGAGTTAAGTCAGACAAAGCACAATAATTTTTTAATTTATTATTATTTACAACCATGCTAATTCTATTTAATTTTAAAAATGCAAAAAAAGAATGTTATCCAAAATTCTCGAATTTCTTATTTTCGTGAATTTAAAAATTATGCAACATTTCAACTTCTGAAATCATTCGCAGGTGTTTAAAATATTCTATTATTTAAGTTCTATTCCAACAAAGCTAGTATTCCAACAACATAACTAAGAATGGTAAATAAAAATAAAAAATAATATGAATAATAATAATAACATAATAAAATATAATAATAATAATAATAATATAATAATAATAAAATGTAATTGTCCCGTTGAACTTAAAAGTTGACCCTAACGTCAATTAACGCCTCATCGGTAATTTATTTCAATACATCACATGTATAGGTATGTATGTAAAATAAATTTATATAAATCATAAAAAGTACAGAGTGAGTAGTGTGGCTATCTGCATTGTTAAGTGTGAGAAAGTATTTCTTGATGGATTATGTTTACAATATGTATGTACATTTATGTATAATGCGAAAAAGAATAATAAGAAAAAACAACATCAAGAAATACAAGAACATGTACTACAAAAATACAGGGGAATATAAAATAAAAATATTCTTATCTAATATACATATCTACTATTAATATATATCATAATTTTAAATATTAATAAAATTATATATATATATATATAATATAACATTCAACACGAATAAAAGAATATGAACGTACTATGCATGACGTATATTTATCCATGTAATTATTTATATGTATACGTATACACCTATGCAATAAATACGGAGTGAATATAAATATTATATATATATTACATATATATATATTAATAACATTATAATATACAATATATATAATATAATATATATAATATATATAATATATGTATAAGGACTAATTATATTTTTATTTTTTCAAACATTTATAATATTATATAAGTTATTTTATATCTATTTGAAAAAATAATTATATATATATATATATATATATATATATATATATATTATATATATATATATATATATATATATATATATATATATATAATATATATATAATATAAAGTTTCAGTGATAATTATTGTATTAAATTGCAGCAGACTATTTATTTTTGTCTGGGCTTTTAAGTAATTTCTTTTAGGTAATTTTAGGTAACTTTAGTTAACTTTAGTTAACTTTAGCTTTTTAAAATTTATTTACTTAACTTGAATTATTATTTAAATTGGGCATATAAAACTATTGTAATTTGTTAAACATTAAGTGACATTATATTAATCCAAAAAGTGCTAATAGACTACTTCCTTAATATTATTAATATTGCTAATATTATTATACGACTATAAATTTATTTGTGAATATTTGTAAATAAAGAAAGAAAATCAATAACTCTTTATTTTGACCATAACAAAAGGTTTCGAATATCAAAAAGTAAATCCATGCAAGGAAATATTCAGTAGCGTTACTGAATATTTTGAATTCATTAACCGAGGCCGCCGAGTTTGGCTCACACCGCTATATTAAATAATTGGACCCTAGGGGATTAAAACCCCCGCACAAAACTTTTTGATTAACGCACCAAGAGCGGTGAAAACGCTCGAAAGTAAGGGGTTCGAGTAAACAGTCGTAACAGTTTAATACCCTTAAAAAGCAAGGACACGACACGAACCGTCCCCACACTGGCGGCTCGATTTATGTTAAAGAGTATGACTTACGTGTAGAAGTGAATGCAAAACACCTTGTTAATAGTATCGATACAGTTAGTGAAGAAAAATATTAATCATTTATATATAATAAAAAAGTGCCCTATAAGTGAAATAATTGCAAAAAATTTAAAAACAGTACCTGAAATCCCGGTGTGACGTGCATTAAAAATAGCCCAGACACAAGTGTAAAAAAGCGGAGCAAGAAACTCCGAAAATTTCATCAATCAGACGTCCATTTTTTCCATTGAGGGAAACACCGAGGGAAACAAGGTCAATATCGCCATCTAAAAATAGCAAGGTCAGTTCAAATTCTTATTGTATCTATTTCTAAATTTTATCCCGAGACTTGCAGTAGAATCCGAGAGAGATCACAAGTCCGAAAGTGCCAGAAAAATAAATATTTACTTATATTTATACATATATATATATATATATATATATATATATATATATATATATATATATATATATATATATATATATATATATATATATATATATATATATTATATATTTTTAGAAATAAAATATATATATTAGAATATATATATATTATATATATATATTATATATATAATATATATATTATATATATAGTAATACATAATATATAATATATATATTTATATTTACATAATTTTATTTACATACGATTTCTTTGGCAAAGTGAAAATATTGAGGCAGAAAAATATTCAAAATCCCTTTAAAGTCATTTAGAACCATACACGATTAACGTAAACATCGCACTTGTTTTTAAACGCAAACTATTTGCGTAAAGAAAAATTTTCATTTTTTCACCACTTTTCTTTACATAAAAATTGATCAAAATAATTAAAAGAAGAATATTGTTAATATTAAATAATATTAAAACCACTTCATATTGCTTGCAAAAACACTCTTCTAAAATTTTTCTCTATAAGAGGTAAAATAGGAAACAGAATCTTATTCTTGCATCTAAAAATAATATTTATCGGTCAATACCGGAATGTAATTTGTCAACAATATTAAAAGCAAGTAAGACTCAATTATCATCATTATATTAACTATAAATGTATATCATATATATATATTATATTATATATAATAGTTTAAAATATATATATATATATTAATATATAATATTATATATATATCAGTGTAACTTTCAACACAAACGTGTGTGTGTGATAACTTAGGTGTACACGAATAATTTTTTAACGTAATATATTCCTGAAAGATTGGAAGATAGTTGTGTGTGTTTAAACTTAATTACGTTCATGTACACAAACGAAAATGCTTATGCCCTTGGCAGTACTTAATATTTCTTTGTCGTTTATTAATTGCCTGGTAATATTGTTTTTGCGTTATTTATCAGAAACAAATCGCGGTCATTTTCTGGAGCATCCATAATAACCAAATCTAAGAATTCCCAAAGCCTTTAACGTTTAACAGGGTAAGATAGGTATGATAAAAATAATATATAATATATAATATATATATATCTATATTATATAATAATAATATATATTATACAAAAATATAATATATATATCATATATATATATATATATATATATATATACTATATATATATTATAATATATATAAATTGTGTGTGTGTGAATTTTTAATTATTTTTTATTTTATTATATATATATAATATATAAAAAATTTGCATAATATATTATTTATTTATATATTTACAGGTGGTTATAATTTTTTGAATTTTATTTTATTTTTTACATTTTTTTGTGGGTGGTGCGTAAACAACTTGACACTTTCCCTATATATATAATATAATATATATTTATATTATATATATATATTATATATATAATATATATATATATTATATATATTATAATATATATATATATATATATTTCGATTTTTAGCCACAATCGGTGCTTAATAGTATAAAAAAATTTATTATAATATTTAAGGTAAAACGTACGTACCAAGGAATCTTTAGTTGATGTCACAGGGGTCCGATCGACCTGGTACTCCTGAGAGACAACCTTTGAGTCCCCCGGAGACACCCATATCGGTAACCACACAGCAACCCACACAAACACCACCACACACACCTACATTAGTGACCATAAACCCTTTAAACATGGCGGGAGGTGATGATGACAGGACGGAGAGAGAGAATGTGACGGCTGTGAACGTGAATAGGCTCTTTATGTCCAAAATAAAGATCCCTATTCTCGAAGGTCCACCCGCAATCGGTGCGGCCTCGTCCGGACCACACGTGAACTCGTGGTTGAAGATACTTGAACACAACTTCGACCAGGAGGGCATTACAAAAGATCACGAAAAGGTCACATGTGGACTTGTTCACATATCAGCAGATGCTAATTCATCAGCAAGAGTGGCATTGGAAGCAACCCCAGAGCTTTCAAAGGCTACCACTTATGCCGAATTCAAAAAAATTTTAATAGAAAACTTGGCACCACCCACTAGCTTTAGGGTATGGGAACTCTACGAAGAGCTCTCTACCTTAAAATGGGCCAAGAACGCAACGTTAGCAAACTTTTGTCATAAATTGAGAAGACTTGTTATAGAGTTCTCAGAGGAACTTGAATTAAGATATAATATAGAGGTACCGGAAGAAATGCGCAGGGTACTCATGTGGGGTAATATTTATATGAAATTTACCGACGCAAGAATTAAAGAAAAGATAGCCAAAATTTTTACCAAAGAAAACACAGCCTCAGAATTAATAGTAAAGTTAAGTGCGAAAAAGTTAGACAATAGAAGGAGAGGAGAAGAAAAGGTGAATGCAATGGGAGATAATTTTGAAAGAGGGATGAATAGAAATAGAAATAGATTCGAAAACAAAGGCCGTGGAAGTTATGAAGATAGAACACAATATCCACCAGTAGGTTCAGTAGATAGATATAGAAAACCTAATAATATTTGGCCAACGGACTATGACCGAAAATACAGAAAGAGCGATAACTATGTACCACGCTTTAATAATTATAAAAAGTATCCCAGGACATATAACAGTCCAGGTCCTTATAGATATAGGAACAACCGAGCCAGGAGTAATAGTAGGCAGAGGCAACAACGATTCAGGAGTGCAAGTCCTATGCCTAAACGACCACAAGATTGGTCAAATAAGAAAGAAACGGGAGATGATTCCACACCCACCAGAGGAGCTCGATGGGATAAATTCAACCGGTATAGGAGAGAGAGTAGTTCTCCTAGTCCTAGGTTTTCTCCTGAAAAGGGGGCAAAGCAGAAAACAAAGCGTAATGAGTATAAAGTTAACAAAGTAACTGATGCAGCAACAGCTACTCGTCAAAGAGAGTCCAATCGTTCTTCTCCAGTAGAAGAAGTGACACAGGGCTCATATGAAGAGCCATATACTTCAGAAGACGAATCGGACGAAGCTGAATACATAAGAGGCAACATTCATAAGAGTTGCAAGGTAGTTGAAAAGAATAAAGCACCTAAAAGGATGAAAGGTGAAAAGAAATATGTGAGGAAGCTTATTCACCGAGCTATTAGTGAAAGCGGTTCCGATAGCGAAATGGTAGAGCTCATACCGAAGGAGCAATGTGCGAAAGAACAGCGTGCCCAAAGGCAGCACGATCTCGACATAGTAGAAGCTTTTTTAGAGAAATCCCAGCGTCGCGCATGCGCGCCACGCGAGTAGGTAACCCATTCAAGGGAGTACCACATGGCAGGGTAGCTCAAGATATGCATAACCCAGCACCACTGCCATATCAAATATGTAACGTTAAGCACGCGGAGCATAGTAATAATTTTACACCGCACCGCACCAGAATTTCAGCATATTACCTGAAATGTCATATTTTAAGCAATAATGATAAATATTACTGTAAACAAAGAGCTTTCCTTGACACCGGAAGTTCCTTGAATATAATAAAGTTCTCGCACTACAACGACATAAAAGATAGTTTTAATTTAATTTCTAGAGACATTAATCTCAGTATTGAAAGTATTACCCAGGGTGTAATACAAGTACACGGGATTACAACACTCACATTAGAAATAGCTAATAAGGTTTGCCAATACACATTCGTCATAGTTGGGGACAACTGTGATTTTTATGGGAATATTATATTAGGTTGTGACATTTTATCACAGACACCACTCGTATTTGATTTTTCGGAAAGAAAATGTTATTTTAAAATAGAAAATAGTTCAGGTTTAAAAGTAGATGTGAATAACCCCATACAGCTTATGGTAGATAAAAAGGCGAAATTATCCGCGAAAGTAGCGGATAAAAGGTATTTCAACCCGAGATCAAATACTATCTGCGAAAATAATACATCAGGAAGAAGGAATGAACGCCGACGGCAACGATGGAAATACATAAGACGTCGTCGACCCTATATGGGAGCGAACCGACGCGGTGGTACCAATAGTGAGTACTCTCGTGCAAACCGGTGGCGGCATCAACCAAATCCTGCATGGCAGAGGGGTAAAAGATTTAATAATAAATATAATAATAGAAAGAACTGGCAAACTGGAAAAAGAAATAGGCGCACAAATTTTGAAAGAAGAAAGCGCAGAAATTGGCGCAGAAACAATAAAAGAGGCTGGTACCATAATAATAATAATAGGTACTCAAGAAACAGCCAGTATGATAATGAAAACTGGTATGAAAGCACCAGTAATGAAAGATTTAAAAGACCGCCTCGAACTCTCAGGGAAGATGTTTTTAAAGGTGACTTGTATTGTTATAAAGTCTCAAGAGCCCCGGATTTACCTGTAATCCGTGAGGAAGATGCGGAAGATGACTCAGACACTTTTGAAGAAGATTCTGAGTACGATATCCAGAGTAGCGAAAACCGCACTCGTATGGAGTACGCACTTGAAAAAGCGAATATCATACAACGCGCCGCTGGCAAATATAAAAATGAAGACTCATATAACTCAGATGATGAGAATGAGCATAGAGGTCAATCGTCTGATTATAGTTCAGATAGCGAGAATGAGCATAGCGCTCACTACTTAGATTGTGAGGATTTTACGCCTCATCCATCTGATCAAACGAAATATTTCGATCATGATGAAGAGAATTATGAATTTAATTCTGAAATAATTGACCAGCATGGTTATGATCACAGCTCTGACCATGGCAATAGTAGTAATTGGAAATTTGCCAGACCCAACAAGAAAAGTTGGAATAAGAAGTATTGGAAGAATCATGGTGAAGATTCTGAAAGTAACTTCTTGGTTGATGGTGTTAACACAGTACGGCACCGCACCATACCATCCAATGTTCAACAATACACACCGAACTCTCATAGATATTCAAATTGGTATAGAGATACTAAGGAACGGCCGCCGAAGTACCTCAATCATGCCAAAACGAATGGAAAGAGAACCAGGAATAGTAAAGGGGCTAGAAGATGGAAGAGTGACGCAGCCAGCACTGTAAACCAACCAATTCAACCCACACAAGTTGTGGAATGCTTACAAACAAGCAATCTGCACCCGTTAAGAGGCCAGTATGACGGTATAAGGTCTAAAACTCAAATCACACAGCCCGTGTGTACGTCAACGGTAAGTAAGACGTCTAATACCACAACACCAAACAGAGATGAACTTAAGTGGAACCAAACTGGTATTGATACAGATGTGAACTTGGAATTGATCAGCCAACAAGCATCAACTTCAATCAATAGTGAGAGAAACTTAGGGAATCGTCTCAAGTCACATCATAAGCATAGGAAGAAAAGATGTGCACCTGATTCTACTTTGTGGAATGTCCGTAAGGAGGAGAGAGATAATTGGGTCCCAGAGTCCGTCAATGATCGTCAGTCATTGCACTCAATTGGGAAGAGCTTAAAGACCTCAACAGGAGTGACTGTAGCCCAAAACTCTCAAGTCCAAACTGACATGAAACAACTTATGTCAACGGTAGACCAGGAGAGAATAAGAATATAGATGAACGCTGTCAACAACGGTAGAATACGTAAGACATCGTCGACCCCATCAGGGATCGGAGCGAATGCAGTGGTACCTATAGTTGAGTACTCCCGTGACCGACATATGGCGTCAACAACCGAATCCTGTATGGCTGAGAATGAGCATGATTTGTAACCCTTTGGTAAAGACTCAAAGGAGGGCTGTAATCGTCCGAAGCAGGATGAACATTCAATGAGAAATGAGGCGCACCTTTATTGGTAAGCGGATCGGTCCGTTCGATTATGGTCTCAGGTTTGACCTAGAATGATGAGGTACATAGAGAGAAGGTACCGAAAGCTGTAAGGATCATACTGCTTTACACAATGCTATGTAAAACCTCTGGAAAGAAGAGTAGACGTAGAAGTACGAATAGAATAAAAACTCGGAAAATACGCTGATCCAGTTGATGACAGGATCCGTAGGGAACCTTGTCGTACAACACAAAATCGTAATTCTTTTTACGTGCGTTAATAACACCATGACGTTCAAGTGTCCACCATCTAAAAGAAATTTTGATATTTTACCCAGTTATTAGAAGAATTAATGCTGATCACATGAGGAAGAGAAATTTTGGGGCTCATGGAGGCTGCAATTCAAGCATAAGCCAGTACCCTCCGGAAAGCCAGAGAGGAAAGGTAATTCCACCTTTATTTCTTGACTCTGTTGAAAAGCCACACACTTCAAACTCAACCTACTGTGGTAAATAATATCAGGTTGACGCACTAGAAGCATTCTGAAATCCGAAGTAAAGTGCTTACGGAAGAAAGGGAAGACTAGGGTCCACTGGCTGTTGATAAATAACCGTTATCACCCTTTGTTGGTAATAAAGGAGCTTAAAGAACTCCTTGAAGAGGTAACTTCAGCTCTAATCTTTCCTTACGACGTAACCTGAAACGGAACACACAGATTAATGACCTTCTAGGACGCAACCAACTGCACATTACTTAAATTACATAGTAATATAACACTGTCGTCACAGCAGTATAACGAAAGATTTTAATTAGAAAGAAACTGATAATAGTAAAAGAAAATATCAGCGAAAAATGTGCAGAAAAGACTCGATAAGAGAAGTTGTTGAAGACAATTTCCCTGTTATGTTTATTATTTCTTTACTTCCTGGCTTAACGAAGAAGAAATGATGGGCAAAATAGAGATATTGTTGTGTAAATAACACTCAAATTGAGGAGTAGTAGAAAACAATAAGCTATGGAAAATAAATAGCAGAATAATAGCAAGATAACAGCTATTGAAATATAAACAACACCTATAGTTTATATAATTACCATTAATCAGAATAAAAAGAACAAAGATATAGAGGTAGATAAAGGTAAGGTTGATAATGAAATTAGAAATAAAGAGAAAACAGAAAAAATATTAACTTTAGATACTGCAATCATTTCGAAAGAACAAAAGAAAGCAGACGAAATGAAAATAGAATAAAGAGCCTAAACCTATAAAGGAAGATGATAGAATAGAAAAGATATATGAAAGAATTAAAGAAATAAGAAGACAGGCTAAAATAACACTAGAAAAAGAGGTAAAAAAGTATTCAACTCAAAGTAGTAAAAATGCAAAAGATAGATCCATCAAGATAGGAGATTTAGTGTACACACAAAGAATCAAACCACCACACCTTTCTCCAAAGCTGTTCCGCAAATGGCGAGGTCCGTTTCGCATTGAAGCTTACGGGAATGAATTTGAAACAAGCAACACATATATCCTAAGAGATCCGACAACAGGTAAAATGTACAGAGTAAATGTTGACAACTTCAAAGTCGCTAAGACGCGAGGAAAAGACGAGAAAGTCAACATAGAAACCGAAATAAAACCCTCTAACATCACGCAGAAGAACAATATAGTAAAAAGAAATATGCAGTACAGAAATAAAAATGAAGAAAACGAAGATGACGATAATGAAACCAGAGTAATATATCTAAGATCACCTAATTTCAACAGAGATTCAACAGTGGAAACTGAAACACCTTATGCTGTAGATGAAGATGAAGAATATGTAGCAGAAACGTCAGAAGAAGAAGTAGGACATGCTACACCAGAACCAGATCAAATATTCGAAAGAACAGAAGAAGATCCTAGTATTGCCGAACAAGCAATAGCTTTACCATTACCGATAGAAGAAAATACTCGAAGAACAAGAGGTAAAGAGAAAGATCTATCATATAGACCTAAACATCAATACACAATGATACAAAGATCTCCTGTTCAAACGAGACAATCAACTTCTCGTACAGAAAGAATAGATCATACAGCAAAGAGAATTGCCAGAAATTCCACCGAAATTACCTCCAAGAAGAGATAAACCACCAGAACTACCTCCGAAGAAGGTCAAATTCAAAGGTGTTAGAAAAGTCACATTTAGTGATAAAGACAGTAAAGACTAGTTCCTTACTATCTCTATTGCTAAAAGTGAGAATTAAAAGCAAGATGTTGAAATTTTATTTCCATTTAAAAGGAAAGATGTTGAAATTTTATTTGTATATATTTTTGATTTATACTTATGTTATAATAATATGTTATAATAAAAACTACATAATAATATATTTTAGTTTTATTCGTTAAATACCATATTAC
>JABUQX010036864.1:0-22497 GCA_015478945.1 Trachelipus rathkii
CCATACCAGCATCTCTTGACCGCGTATAGGTGCTTTACGGCTGACTTGACCTCCTACAAGGACTTCTGCAAGACTCTGTTCATCCTCCTTCATGGGTTTTCTCCTTCTCTCTTTGTCGCATTTACTTTAGTATGTCTAGCTTTCTTTCAATCGCTCAATGTTGGCTGTTTGTTGATTGGAGGGACTTCTTTTTCTGTCAATTATGGTGTTTTCTAAATTTGGTTTTAATCTCTCTCTCTTCAGTTTGCTTGCTTTATCGATCTTCTCACCTACACTCTAACTCTATCCACACTCATATGTCGTATGCCTTGAACGCCTCAAAATTCTTTCAGACTCATCTCATCAATTCTGCTCTAAGAGCACTCTCTCATTACTTACTAGAATTTGAGCACTCTCGTCTTAATCTTCTCCGATTCTATTCTCGCTGATTACGTGTGGATTTAGACCCATTCAGGTATGGGTTCTTCTCAAACTAGTGGGCGTCTGATGGGCGTAGAACATCCACCCATTAAAGCACTTAAAAAATCTCTCTCTACTTACACAGCCATTGTCGTATTAGCATCATTTAGCGGCTCTTGTTCTCGTGCTAGACTCTCGACTTATATTAATACAGAACCTTCAACTATGTCTTAACATATAAACAAAATAAATTGTTTTGAAAACCTCTAATATCACATAGTGTGTGTGACTCATAGTGTATAAGCCGGCCAACTCAAAAGCATCTGATAACATTCTATTCTACACTAGCAATGATCACTTTTTTTCCTCTCTTCTCATTTAGTATTCCTGGATTTTATTATTCCCTAAAATGTTATATACATCTCCCCTTGACTTCTGAATTGAACATCTTTGTAGGGGGGTCCGGGGCTCTGGTTTCATGCCGGTTATCTTTGGAATAGGGTCGCACCGTCCAAAAGCCTAACTAAGACCTCTTAAATTTCTATTGTTGTACTTTCTATATAGTTACTTGATCCTTTAATACTTGCGGTGCTGCGACTGCTAGGTGCTTTATCCTACTTTCTATAGGCTCACATATGAGTAGAGGCCTAGGGAGTGTGCCTCAGAGGGATCATCGTCACCTCGCGTCCAAAACCTAAAATAACGATAGCCCTCGTAGCACAAGGGTGGCTGCGGTGTCCGGTACGTATGGAGGTTTTTGTGATCATCGAATGTAGTACACATCCATACGATGGTTCGCTCCTTGCGCGTGCTCTCTTTATGTTCGCACCTCGGTTTTACGCTTCTGTTTGTGGAATCTTTCCTCATTCATCTGTGTTTCTACTCAATTTTAGATTTTCTCTATCTAGTCTGTTCTGTTCTATTCTGCGTAATTTGCGTTATATGGATTTTGAGGCGTCTTAACCTCCTACTCCTCACTTCTCTGCATGGGTTTTCTGCCGTGTAGCGGCGGTGATCAACTGGGGTAAAAAATATAAATTATAACTTTAAATTTTCTAATAAGGACTTCCTTGACGAGGTCTGGAACGGACGCATCTCGCCTACAAGAAATGGCACCTCTCTCCTCCGCCGGTGAACCACTAATCTAGAAAATATGCACTCTGAAATAGCATAACCAGACGGGCTTGCTCGATATTGAACAAAACAAAAAAAAAAAAAAAAAAAAGATTCACTAAAAGTGGAAGCCGCCTTAAATCAAAGCAACCCACCTGGCAGCGAGCACACTGGATAGTAATTACATGGTGGCTTTTCTAGGCCAAATAAACCCTACTGAAACGCATCGAGGACTTTGGATACCTGTTAGAACTGTTATACATGTTCCTCATGGCCGAAATTGCATTGATATCTCACATTCACCCTCAAAGGAATCACACAGGGAAACCCATCGTGAAAACTAGAAGAGGACAAGTCATCAAGGGGCCAAAGACATAATTGAAACCGAAATCAACAACCAGGAATTACTCCATCGAAAAACTGAAGAGACAGTCATTCACTAACGAGGCAAATTAGATAAATTGAAATTGCATTGTCTGTGAAGAATGAGATAGATGAGGCCTCGTGACGAAGAACATGAGATGCTGCCTACAAAAGAGAATACTTTCATGCGGTGGCATGAAATGGGCCAAGGGTTTCTCATTATTATCAGTGCTTGCAGGCAAATAAAATAATTATCAGCACCTCCTTCATCAATCGAGAGAGAGCGTATTTATAGTGTGGTAGGTAATTGTTAAGTAAACCATCCAGTCATCCGTATCTTTTCCATCCCAAAAACGATCAGTCTCTCTTTCTTCTCTTCGACTCCGTGAGATGACTCGTTGAGGAGAATTGAGCTTTTAATACATGTTACTGCATCACAATTTGTGAATTCTATTTTTGAATTTGAGTATGTGAATTTTCATCAAATCTATTGCTTACAGGATTCACATTTTTCTTATTATGTCATCGATTAAGTTATAGCCGTTTTTTTTTATTTTAACTTTTTCGGCTGAATTATTCTATATTTCATTATTTTTATTCTTTATATTGTAGCCTAGTTAAAGAATATTCTTGTAAATTGTAATCATGTTTAAACATAAAAGATAGTAGCTATATACTTTTGTTAATTCGTATTCTATAAATTAAAGAACCTCCATCGTCACGAGTGTTTAATGTGTGCAGTATATTAAAGTGTATTATATTATATTTGCAATTCTTATTCCTTAATAATCTATTTTTAATTTCTAAAATACTATCAGCTTGGGCACAACACAAATGATGAATAGTCAATACTAATCATTGCTTTGTACATTCGGGATACTTCGCAATATCTTTGAGTTCCTTATGGTGTCAGTGCACGTATGTTCTATTTCATTACTCGTGTATTTATTATATTAATTAAGTTCGTATTTGGGCACCTGGTTAAAAAAATAGAGCTATCGGTAATCTTATTGGTATCGGTCTCTTTTCTGGTATCGAGTACATCTAATACTCAGATTAATTCCCAAAAAATTGTACTCCTCCAATTTCCCTCAGATGAGCCATACGTCACAACCCACACAATACCTTGACCTTTTAACTTAAATCTTACACGATTAGATATTCTAGGATCCACAACACGCACAAAGTCGACTATCCATAAAGCTCTGTACCACAAGTCACTTCAGAATAATCAGAATTGCAACTCCCCCTCTCTCCCCTCTCTCTCAAATAATTTTGTCTTTCAGACACTCTCAGCAGCACACATTTTACTATCAAGGTGGTTTACCACATCCACGTATAGTGAGGAACTAGTTTGGGTAATGAGTCTTAATTCTTTCCGCCTTTACAAATCTTGCCACTATTCTAATATATCCTTCCATCAACTCTCTCCTCTTCAACACTTTTATTCCTCTGACGATTCCAATGTACCTCGTAGCCGATTCATATACCATTTCGCCGAAACATTAGAAAGCGTTAACATTCAGGGATCACGACCATACCTCCGAGGCCTAACCATCAGCATTCTTCTAGCATATGATATAGTATAGATGGTAAGTGGTAGCCACCTAACAATATACCACCTGCTCCTTAGTCGCTCTTCTAACGACACGCAGGACAGACGATGTGGGTAAATTCTTTTCATCCCCACTCACATCGGGATATGAGTATCTAGGGACTGTTTTATCTGTAAGGCTGTTTGTCTAGAAGAGGGGTGGTGTTGACTAAGTATCTGGTGTATGATATGATGTGGAATGAATGGTGGTCTAGTAATATGTTGCCCTGGCACGGATGACGTGTGTAAAGAATAATGAAAGCAAACGGAATGCGCACATTAAAATGGGAGTGTTATTTGCTCATTGTCTTCGAGTTATGGCGTGTACTTCTTCTCCTATATTTTGATATATCTTTTATATATTATATATATATACTATATACACTTAATAATTACATAATGATATATAATTCACCTATCCTCCCCATATTACCATTATATCATATAACTGGAATAATATATACTACTTTTAATATTCTCCCTAAAAATCTATATATTATTATATATAGACTCATAATATTTAATATATAATATTCTATTTATAATAATAATTCTTGCATCTTAAATTACTATATCCTATATATATATCCTAAATATTCTATATTATATATTATAGTATTAGTATAATACTAAAATAGCTATCTATATATATACTATATATATACTATTATATATATTATTGCTTTATAGAATAATATATATATATATATATATATTAGGTACTTAAGTTATAATTATATATTATGAATATATATATATATACTAATATTATATAAATTAATAATATGATATATCTAAATCGTTTTCTTAACTTTCACTTACTTCGTATATAATATATGTATATTCTTAAAACAGATGAAGTTGTTGTTGCTGAAGCTAAGAACGTCCTGAAGTTTACTTCTTTGAGAACTAAGAAGGTCGTAATTTTGGGTAAACTTTTTGTTACAAACTTCAAGTTAAGTTTTGTCACGTCGTCACTTCCTGTTGATCCCCAAGTAAGAAATTTTGTTTCTTTACGTATTTTTTTCACTCCCATTTTATTGTTAATTATAATTTGATATACTGTATAATTTCCTGAAAAGTTATTATTTTAATTTCTTTCTTTGTCATTCTTTATCAACCCTTGTCTTCCCACTAGATGTGGGGTAGGGGTGTAATAGGGCAGTTAAGTAAAAGAGCATACCCATAAGTGAGAGCTTGTCGTAGTCAAAGTTTTATTTTAATATTTTCAATAATTGTGATATGTAGGAAAAGTTTTGATAAGCTAAAATTATTTTATCAGTTGCTTCTATTTTTATTGTTTGATGTGAAATTATGGGAGAAGCACAGTTGATTTTATCTTTCTTTGCCTTTACCTTAGCTTCTTCACTACCCTTGATATAATGTCTCTAATCTCGGCTCTGAAATTTTGCTTATATTTCTTCAACATTATTTATTCACTCATTTTCATTGCTGAACACATCGACATATTTCTCTTCCTATTCCTCATTTCCTTTTCAGTTAGTAGTCCTATGTGTATCTCTAATTGATGGTGATTTTCCTCTCTTCCGAGATTCTTCTTTCTCTTGCATGTACCGTATTCTTATTTGTTGGTCTTTTGCCGTGATAAAAGTTGTTTTTTGGTATCTCTGTTACTCAATTGGTCATTCTTTTCACTTTAGTCCTTTTCAGTGATAGGGAATAAAATATTGAGGTTTCTGCAGGTTTTTTTTTTTTTTTTTTTTTTTTTTTTTTTTTTTTTGTAGGTTACCTTCACACTTATTATTACTTAAACTTTAAAAAGGGTCTTAATTGTCACAGTCTTTCATACTAAATTTTTTCGTCCTTAGTTTTTGTTATTTTGATACATATTTGACTATGGTGGCCTATGTGGAACAAGGTTGGAAATGGTACATTCAATTTCCAAATTCCATTATTTTTGCATTCTTGGCCCAGTTATCCTCTCGTACATAATGCTCTGTCGTCACATTCACCCATCTGCATCAACGTTCCTGCTGAATTCTGTATACAGGATCTAGATCGATTCTTTTTTCCCCTAAAAAATACTTTCCTTATGCTTTTTTTTTGGGTTGCGGGGACTTTCATCAGGCTTCTTTCCCAAACTAAGGATGTTGTTTTTGATGGTGGTGTGGATCAACTATAGAATAATTTCGCTGATCTCTGATATATACTTGTCAAATTAATGGAGGAAATGGTTGCAGGCCACCGCCTCCCTATTCTGGAAGAGTCGCCAGGCCTTTTCAAACTTCCAGTTTGGCTTCCGGAAAAATCGCTCAACCCGCGGGACCCCTTGTAAAAGACTGGTCAACTAATGACTAACTAATACGCGCAGACCGAATGGACTTTCTCAACCTGGCGGGATAGTACTCTTTGAATGTCTTATAATATCTTAATAACCCTTTTTCTCGAAAAAGCATATGAGACACCGTGGAGAGCTGGGGTTCTCCTTAGACTCTACACGCTCGGATTCTGAGGACAGCTTCCTCTTTATACAATACCCTCCTTCAAACAGATACATCCATCCAGGTCCGGTGCTCGTCAGCTCTACCACGCCACTTTACTCTGAATGAATGTGTTCCACAAGGCAGTCTTTTTATTGTATTATTATTTGCTCTCGGATTCAATGACATCATTACTACCATCCCAACGACATTCAAGTTTTCCCTGCATGTTGATGACCTGGCTGTCATTGAGAACATTTCACAATGGGGTAATTTCCATGGCTTCCACTTCTCATCCGCCAAAACCGCAGCAGTACTATTTCGGAAAAAAGGGAAGTCGAAGAACCTGGCACCTTTCTCCCGCGAACCTAACCTTATATGGTTCACTCATTCCTATAGCTTCACAGGTCAGATTTCTAGGCCTCATTCTGGATGACCACCTGACGTACGTACCGCACATTAAACATCTCAAAATGACTTGCCATCGTGCGCTTGACCTATTACATCATCTTACCTCAGAATCTTTGGGCCTTGATCGCAAATCCCTTTCACATCTTCACATCACCCTAATCCAATCGAAGTTGAACTATAGCTGCGTAGTATATGGTCATGTTTCCCCAACCTCTTTCTCTCCAAATCCAGCCACTCCACCTCATCCTCGTTAAAAACATTCTTATTTCACTTTGCAGTTCACGAGAGATTCACCCCAATGTTTACCGACAGCTCTAAAACAGGGAACTACGTGGGTGCGTCTGCTATTTTTCCCGACCACAACCTCTCCCATACCTGTTTTTACTGTAGAGTTAATGGCTATAATGATTGTCCTTTCTCATATTTTATTCCTTAACCAAGAACACCCTTTTGTCATTTATTCGGATTTTCTCAAAGCCCCTTACTCTGCAAATTTTGCCGCCGCCTCACCCCCCTGCAATCTATTCACCACATCTTCATTGATTGTCGTCATTTTCCTGCACTATGATCCGTAACACTAAAAGACTATCCCACATCTTGTCTGAATCGTCTCACTTCAAAAGTAACTCTATATTCATTTACCTTTTGCTTGATACGATTTACTTGATCAAGCAAATCGTTACTTGTAGACATGTTTTCAGAGTTTCTTGTCACTCTTCCATTTGATATATGTATTATCTCAGTTCTTATCTTAGCTAAAACGCGTCTTCTCAGGCACTTTCGATTTCACATGTTCTTGACAGTACTTTGTTTTTTATTAGTTAAATTTTTTATTTTTTTTTTAAATATTTTTAGAAGTAACCTTTTTTATTGTAGTTGATTAATAAAGGATAATGTGAACTAAGAATAAATAATATGAGGTTGAGTTATAATTACCTACAGTATATGTGATGTCGAACAGTCGAATTAAAGTCTTGCACACAAAAGTTATTTCAGATATGGCCACAGATGAACCCCTTTATATGTACATCAGATTCCCCCCCCCCCCCCAATTTTCTTACTAGTAAACACTTGCAATTCATTTATTCTTCTTGTTATGGCACTAATCTTCTCATTTGTTCAACAGATCTTCATACGTATTTTACAATGAAATCATATACTAATTTATACTTAAAATGAGTAAATTTTGAGTCCTTGGTGGCAAAAATAATTTATTCGCTAGAGCATATAAAATATATTAAATTACATTATAAAATTCATTATACCTAATCCAGCTACTTACTAAGCTCATTGCAGTCTGCCATTGCAAGAGATTTCTAACTCTAATCTCTGTACGTTTTATTATTACATACGCTCTTCTAAGGGTGCTTTATATTTAAGCCACGTGTTCATCACGTAACTCCAAAGGAGCATATAAGATTATTTAATCAGTAGTAATTGTAAAACGATTTACTCCTTATTGCAAGTTTATTTTAATACTTTTGGAAAGACTCGTACATTAATATTAATTATTTCGTTTCAAATTCGTCTACAATATTTTTATTGTTCTATGTAAGGAAAAAGATCTTCACAGTAGTTGCTTGCATAGTGATTTCCTCGGCCTTCATGATGTCAGCTTGACGCAGATAGATACGATTTATTGTTTGGAAGCGGATGGCGCGAAGAAAAAGAAACTCACCTCTAGTACGCCTTTGCCCAATAAAGTTAAGGGTTTGCAAATAGTTCTTAAGGTAAGTGATTTATGACATTATAATAAATAGAACGCCTCGTGCGTAGGAGGTTGACTAGCCGACTCTCATGCGAGAGGACGCTGGTTCAGTCCTCCGCTTAGCAGTCAGAATTTTATCTTCATGGGTGGCAAGATTTAAGAATTAATTAAAAGACGGGCTGGACGAAAAGTAGTCGATGGTGACAGGAGTGGAATTGGTGGCATAATTCGATTCGCGGTTCCCTTTTTAAAAGATTTCGATTTCTTTCTGTAGTCCCCGTGTTACCTTACTTCATCCCCACCATATTCTGTAGTTCATAATAGGGGATGAAGAAGCACAAATTAGCCTCAAGAAGTTAACTGTTAGAGATTAAAAGGAAGTTTTTCTTTTTAATAAATAAATAAATAAATTTTGATTTTTATTTCACTGAATATTAAAAAATAGATTTTTCATATTCTATAGATTTTGCACAGATTTTGAAAAGAGAGTGATAGGTTTCATAATGAAAGGAAAGGTCTTATAATTGATAAAAATGAATTAAAATTTATTTGTTTGAAAGAATGATGAAAGAATTCATGTTTGGGTGTAGTAGGATGCACGTGATTGGCGGGCTTAGATGTCTACCTAAAAAATTTTTTGGTGAATATTTAAAAAAAAATTTTCAATACATCTTTCCCCACCTCGTCCCCCTTTTTACTTATTATTTTCTTTTCACGTTATATTTTCATAGTTTTTTGTACTTTTAATTTTCAATATTTATATTATTTTAGACATTTTTATAATAGTAATAATGCATTTCATATTACTTTGTAATTGGCTAAACGACTTTGAGTAGATAGAAATAATTTTGATTCTGGGTTAATAAATCGATTTAGTTAACAGATTCTTAATTGTATTACATTTTCTTTTTGAATATTTAAGCCTATAGTCACCCATCGATTAATTAGCAGATTATTAATTGTTACTTTGATATAATTTATTATTATTATTAATTATTATTATTATTATTATTACTTATTAATTCAATTCTTTAAATGAATTTTATAATTAGCAATATTTATGCTCCCTTTACTACGAAGAAACTTCCCCCCTTTTAATATCTATTAATCTTAATATTCATCTTTCCTTTAAAAGATTTTTGTGAATTGGCAATATTTTATGGCTCAATTCCTTCCAGTAAGTAACCGATATAGTGGGCATAACTATCTAAAAGTGTGAAATTTGACAGCATAAAAAAAAACTGTCTTCGGAATAAATTTTTCCCGATTATTAATTCAAAAATGTTAAATTTTGATGCGTCACTCTTCTATCGAAGCAGCAATATGTCACTTCGCACATTTCCCTTTTTTTCAGAGTTTTCTTATAATAATTCCGCATTTTTTTTTTCAGATTTGAGTTTTTTTCAGAGTTTTCGTGTAATTAACTTCGGATTCGCGCTGACTCAAAGCAAGGAAGATCTCAGAGTGACAAATGCCTTACTTGTTCATCGCTTTTCCAAAAAATTGGACCTGTTTTATCTTGCACTGGATATGCCTCCCCCTAAAGATGGCATCCCTATCTTTTCGGTGAGGTACTTTCTTTAGTTATCATATTTCTTTAAAAAAAAAAAATTATAGTTTCATGTATATTAAGTTTTAGTGGTTACTACTACTTACGCGGTACCCTTTTGTACATATAATTAAACTATTAAGACACTTTCTAATGAAAACCAGAACCTGCATTCAAGAGTAGTTGCAGTTTTTTAAGATATGAATTTTATTTACATATTTTGTTCTGTCTATTATATAATTTATGTGAAATTAAATCCAATTAATTACATTTTTAGGTTAGCCAAAGATTGGGAGAGAGAATTGGAGCGGACAAGGTGTCAAAATTGGAGAGTCACCAAGCATAATGAGGAAAATAATGCATTCGATTCGTAAGTTTTGTTGTTCTCTTATTATTATTAATTAATTTATTATTATTAGATAATAGTATATAATAGCCTATTATCATTATTATTATTATTATTATTATTATTATTATTATTATTATTATCTATTATCACAGATGGGTAGGGTGCGTAACAGGCACTGAAATAGAATAGCTAAGTGAAGAGCATGACGTAAGTCGAGAAAAAGCCTCCCATACCTTCTCTATCATACCGTTAAGTGTGAACCCGTTGCTGTCGAGAATCCCCTTGGCCTTGGTTCATCCTGGGCCATGCCCACAACCCTACCCACCGCTCTTCACTATACAGCGCCATTCACTCTTATTAAATTATGCACTTAATAATTCTACTCGCCTTCTGTATCAAACCCCCAAAGGACCATCGACAGTTCAACAAACATAGAGAAAAAATTCCTGTAACAGCACGCCACAGGGTTAATAGTTACTGGTTAGGTTCTAAGTTTTAAGTTTTAAGTTAAGAGACGCTCTAATATAACCAAAAGCATTTTTTTTAATTTTTAAACAATGGGACCATATTAGGGTATAGGTCCCTTCAGACTCCTTTACTGACTCAATCCACCGTTTCTTCGGTCTCCCATCCAGTCGATTTCCAGCACACTCACCACTATACATCCGTTTAACCAACCAACGTATCATTTCCATCATTTCATATGACCAAACCTCTTAATACAACACCTGTTTTATCTCTCATTTGAGCTCTTCTAACTTACAAATCCATACCGCAACTCTCTAATCGCCCTTCATATTTCTTCATTTTAACTTATTTCTTTCTCTAAAGCCTAACACGCCCCTAAGTATTTCATATTAATCTGAACAGATTGCTCCTTAGATCTGTGCACCAATCCGCACCATAGTTTCATTACTATACATTAACACCGGGTAACTAGCATAACCATTTACATCGCAGAACCCTCAAGACGCATTCAAACCTGATCTTCTTTTCATTCACAAAAGAAATTAATTTTGTTAAAATCCCCAATCTTCACCTCTACCCTTACTCACATTAACTATACCTACTACATCTGAATCATCTGTTCGAATTAATCATCGCAACATATAGCTTAAGTATTTAAATATGATACTTGTGGTTCTTTTAATTACTCACCCATCCAACATGGTTTCACAGCTGGCGGACTTACTCTCCCCTACCACCGACCATCAGTCCTTATTAATCTTTATCTGCATTTACTTTCAAACCTCTCTACCAATCTTTCAACTTTTCTATCAGTTCACGGCACACCAAAATCATGATCATCTGCATGCACATAGCTGGGCCCCTCATTCACCTCTCTCTTTCCTTCCCATCTCCTTACTATCAGTCCTAACGTCCTCCCCCTGCCACCCCTACCTTAAAAATTCTTTCATCACCCCATCCATATACAAATTAGATAGGAATGGAGACATAATTTCACATCCTGTATCGCTTACTTAATTAAAATTAACATCGCATCTTATCTACAACCGACATATTCTACTTTTATTCTTCTTACATCACGTACCCCAAACCTCTTCCACTCATCATGCAGCATTACTTTCAATTCATTCTAGATTAAGTTTTACGCACCAACGTCATATAATCATAACTTAAACTTGCTTCAGAGGCGCATTCCAAATTGAATTCTGTCCTTACGCAATTCGTTTGGCATATGTCCATAAAACTATAATATATATTTTTTCTTTCTTCTTTCTCTTATATTCTCTATTTCATATCTGGCCTTACAGTGATATTTATTGGCTATTCCAAGCATAAAAAAAACAGTGAGAATATCAGTTGCTTTATAATATGGTATACTCATCTTACAATATATATATAACAGTATTACATCATATTATATTATTATTATATATACTCTATATATATATATATATATTATATAACTAATATATATATAATATATAACTATATATATATATAGTATCAGTGACATTTATCTCACTTTATATATTATATATATATATATTTATATATTATTAATATATTATACATAATCGAAAATCTTATAAGTGGGTCTGAACTCCGTTTAAAATTATTAGGTTATAGGTTATTATTTTTAGGTTAAGTTTATGGAGTTAGTTTAGTTTACCCCAAAAATTATTATGTATTTACCCTAAAAATTAATTAATAAATACAAAGATTCATTAATTATTGATTTTCGCTCCTGGTAGTCTAACAACTTATATATATACTATATCATAGTATATTTATATATAGTAATATAATATTTCAAATATTGCCTAAAGTGTTTAAAAGTGAATAATGTTATATTACTAGGATATATTGCCTTAAGTATTTCTATATATATATATAGGTTATATTAATATTTTTAATTCTTTATTATTATACAATATTATATATAAACTATATAAATTATACCGGTATATAAGTTGGGTATTGGTTCTACGTTTATAACTACTTCGTATTATATATATATATAATATAAATTTATATATATATATACTCCTCGCAAGGAGAGGTATTGAAGTTCTTGTTATGGTTGTAATACGGTCTTCGTGTTACAACAAAAACATATACCATAGTGATAAAGAACCAATACTAGGGGGATTTTGACTGCATCCCTCCGCCTACGTTCCGACCCTAGCACTACCCCTTAAAGAAGCTGTCTAAAACCTTGTCATTCACTATGTAATCTTTTAGTGCTTATTATTTACTTTTCCTTCTCATTATGTTTAATTAATTAAATCAATAATTATCTTTTCGATCCTTTCCTTCCTGCACTAGGATTTCTGTCTATAAGTCGAGTAGCTGGATTTTGGTTCGCTATGATTTATTTTGACCTAAAACCATTGTAAGGTGTAAAAATGACTCATGAAAAGATGAGCTCGGACTCAAGCGGTGCATGTTTGAGCTCCCTTCTCCATTTATGGGAACGGCAAAGGGACCAGCTGGTGAATTACTAATATATTATTATATATATATATATATATATATATTATATAATTATAATATTATTATAGTATTAAAATATAATTTTATAATTATATTACAGTATATATACTATTCAGTACTTAATATTAAAACCTTGTAGTATATATTATATTTACCTCTCTAAGAGAGCTTAAGTATATCTATTCAATATATATTAATATATATATATATAAATACTCGTAAACTATATATATATAATAATAATAATATTAATATAATTATAATATCATCCACTTTCTTAAGCTATAAAATATATATATCATATATACTATATGATTAGTATATTATATTTATATATTTATATATAAAATATATATACTATTATAATACTTATATAAAAGTATCGATTATATTATATATAAATAATATAACGTATAATGTACTATATACTACTTTATAGAAAAAATTATAGTCAAGAAGTTAGACAGAACGAGAGTTATGTTCTTTTAACTCGAGGGTTTTGCCACAAATGCAAAGAGTAGAGAGCGGCATTTTCAGTTGGATATTTCGAAATTTAATTCGCCTCTAATTTTTTGACTGATAAGTCTCTCTTTTTAAATCATTCGTTGTAAGGCTTCGAGCGGTAACAATTTTCAGGACTGTTTACACTGTTAAGCTTCGTGCTGAAATTAAGTTTAATATTCAAATATTCATGGAATGTAGTAGAAGATCGTTTTTTATGTGCATTTGTTTAATTTTTATTGACTCATTACTTGGAAAGCTACAAAACGGCTCACTACTTCGTTTATTAGTAGCTTGGGAAAACAAACTTTTCTCAATTAGCTTAAAAATTAACCTAGTGCAGCTGTGTATCTCCATTCACTTCTTATTTAACTAACTATTTTAGTTATAGTGAAGACCTAAGGCCATCAAGAATATACTCTCTTAAATGTTCTAATACTTGCAGTGCACTATTAAATCAATAATATATATTACTGTATAGCACTGGCCAATATCGACTTCTTCTTTAAAGAATGTTCGTCAAGTTCTTATCTGAACTTTCTATACATCTGTGAGCGTATTATGAAGCTGGTCTTTAATATTCTGACGAGCGTAATATGCGATTAATTATTAAATGATATAATTTAACAATTAATTAATATATTATATTTAGTTCACATACATATTGATATTTATGTTTATATTATTAATACTACCTATATATTATATATATATATATATATATTATTATATATATATATATATATAATATACTACTTACTAATATATATTATATAATCTATATATATATATCCTATTTAATATAACTAATATAATTATTTCTGTTATTATTCATTATAATAACATGGGGATGTTATAAATGAATGAGGGCATATGAAGTAATTCGATGAGATTGTAGTATTAGAATGAATCGAAGGTAAGGAATGGAGCAGGAAATGCGTGTATAAATGAAATGAATGGAGAATGGAGATCGGAGTTTTGCGAAGGGGTGCCTACCCTATTATACTTCATAGGATGATTTTGTTTTGTGTGGGGAATCTAAAGAGAGTATTGAGAGGATTGGTTTAGAGAGATTTGGCAGAGTGGTAAAAGGAGAGGCTTGAAAGTAAACGTGGAATAAGAGTAAAGGTTTATAGATTCGTTTGAGTGAGGACAGTCTCCGTGTTATTGTCATACACATGGACCCTTTTTTTTTGTTCCCTTGAGTTTAAATAATTTTACCAATTTTTGTATGAAAAGGGGACGATGATGCAGAGTGTAGTAGGAAAGCTTGTGAATGGCAGGACGGTTGTGGTGCAATTAAATGCTTTGTGACTGTAAAGGGACTAAGTCTCTGGTGGCGCTCGGGGTCTTACATGAGGGTATGTTGTTACCGTGTGGTTAAATTGTCATTACGTGTGAGATATGGTTCCTGGACATTCACAGAGGTATAAGATTAGAAGTTCAATGTGTTCTCAGTAGTATTGGAGAAATTTCCTTTTGTTGTGTGCTCAGGTGTTTGAGAAGGAATTCGCAATGAATTAAAGAGGAATGAACGTATTAGAGAGTTTTGTGGTGGTGTGAAGAAAAGGGTAAAAATGAGAGAAATGAATTAATTGTATTTAAGTTTGAAGAGGTAAATGAACAATGTGGAAGGAGGATGAATGGTTATTGTTACAGAGTATTTATAATAAGCGGTTTAACATGTAATTGTGGCGAGTTGGTGTTGTTGGAACGACCAGCTTGGGAGAAACCGATAGCACATTAGTAGATGAGCTCGGTAATCAAACTCGGAATGTTTGAAGGAGGAAATGTGAGTTTGGTGAGGCGGAAGAAAGGTGTTACAGGAGTTGAATGGCAGGGGTTTTGGTGACGGCGGGTATGGTTTGTGGCGAGACACCTGGGTCAAGGGTTGAATTTGTCCATATAATTTGAGATCTACCATAGATGAGTAGGTCATCGCGGTCCTCATGATTGCTCTATGGTGGATTTAGATTTGACTCAGACAGACGTAGGATATCTTTCTAATTAATGGTACAGAGGGGGGCGATAAGGCTGGGCTTAGGCTTCTTATCATATTTTCAGTACTTTTGTTTATCTTATTTATATTCTCGCTGTTTCTTTTCCGATGCAAGCTACGACGCACTGAACACTCGCCATCTTGGGAACTAAAGGAGGATGACGAAAGATCCAGTTCAGGATATATTATATTAAATACAATATTATATTTAATATTACTATACTTATAATATAACTCACTTATATATATATATTATATATATACCTATATACATATTAAATTTATATTTACTAAACATTAAAGTACATTTATATATATAATATATATATATAATATTATACTAATCTAATTAGTAATTAAACATAGAGCTAACCTATTATATTGTCAGTTTACATTGTTTTGAGAAGATTTAATATTTTTCCTACTATTTGAAACAAAAGAAAAGTTATTATTTTTATTATTATTATTATAATTATTATTATTATTATATATATATTATTAATTATTATTAGTATTATTTTCTTATTTTCTATTATTGTTAATTGTCATGTAAGCCTTCTTTTTGTTTTGTATATTTTAATTTGGCCTTTTCTATTAGATTGCCTCCTTTGTTTGTGGTTCCGCATTCGATAACGGATAGTGAATTAGCAAAAGCTTCTCATTATTTTCGGGGAAATCGCCCTCCTGTTTGGTGCTGGGGAACTCCGCGGGGGGCTGCTCTGGTGAGGATGGCCCAGGTCTCACCAAATATTAGTTCTAACACGTAAGTTATAATTTTTATGTTTATTAGTGTTTGAAGTGGGATATTATTATTATTATTATTATTATTATTATTATTATTATTATTATTATTATTATTATTATTATTATTATTATTATTATTTATTCCCTTCTCCTTTTTCCTTTTATTAACTTTCATCATTGGTTCTTCTCCAAGTCCTTTAGATTTGAACTATTTGAAATAAAGAACAATTGGCCTAAAGGAAAATCTTTTATTATAATGTAACTTGCGTTAAAAAAAAAAAAAGTTATTAAAGTATTAGTTAATATTTAAAGAGTAATTTGTTTTAAATGGTCTAAAATTTGAAGGTCTGTGGAGAATGAGCTGATGAAACTAATACACAAAAGTCACCCTTCAAAGGTCCAACCCTCAATTATTGATTTTGATAATTTGGATAACCTTTTATAATAAATATAATGTTATTGATCAAGCATATATGAGTTCCAATCAAGCTTGAATTAATAGTATAATATTTATTTCATTTTGTATTGTATTTTATTTATTACTGATCGACAACATTTTTCTTGGATATATAGGTATTATCAAACGGTTTTAATGTTATTTCTAAGCATATATGAATTCCAAATTTCATGTCGGGATCTTCTTTTTTTGTTCGTCATTATGCGAGTTGGTGAGATTTGATTTACTATATTGATGTTTTGCCAAAGTATAGTCCAAAATTTATATATATTTGTAATAAACGTTTTGAATAACCGTTGCTACCAAGTTTGATAACTTCCCAGATACATTAGTATTAAGTTGGTATGGGATGAGAAATTAAATTTAATGGATTGTTAGACAATAAGTTGAAAGAGTTGCATACACCAGGTAAGTGTTGCAAGATCTTGGGGGGGACCTCTTTTAAAATTTTCTTCGAGTATTTAAGCCATTATTCTATCAAAACGCACAATTGAATATTGTTATGACACTTGTAAGGGGCCCTTAATTTGAGACTCCGATGTACAGTTGTGGAATGTTTCATCAAGGAACAGCGTATCTGTCATTTATTGTTTTGTGTTACCTATTTTTGTGCCTCGGTTGTTATATTTTCTATATAATCTTTATACTTAATGAAAGCGTTCACTTGATTCGTATCATGTGGCATTCATATTTCAGCTGGATTAGCGTTTTTTATGCTGTTTTTTTGCTAACGTTTGATTAATGTGATATTAGTAACTTTGTTGAATGTTTCTTGTTTTTATCTAATTACTTATCATACATTAAGTAATGAAATGCATTATAAATGTAATTACATTTTAATTATTATTTCGTTCCGTTGTCTTTGTTACTCCTAGAACGAAATTCCTGCTTACACCATCATGCAGGTGAATATAATTCTCAAGCCTATATGTCTCTCAAGAAGATATATTTTTTATTACGTACTTATATTATAGAATAGTTTTATTTATATTTTTGAGGCAGAGAAATTATATAGTCATAATTTTGAATGGAAAATATGCTGAGAAATTTGAATAAATAATATTTTATAAAGTAAATATTCGTTTTATGATAAAATGTGTTTATGCATTTATTTACAAGAGAAAATTTTTCCCAATCTTAATCCTTGTTTTAATTAATAATTAATATTAATTTTTAAGAAAAATAATTCTCGAAAACCTGAAAAGTTGCTAATCAGATTTCAAAACCGCATCCGCATGCAATGTTCCAAGGAAGATTTTCTCTCGTAATAATTAAACGAATGTTTTACGAGAGTTTTACAAACTCACTAAAAACTCTTGATGATTTTTTATTCTTTTATTGTGAAAGGTGTTCTATTGGGTTATATGGGTGGATGATCTATTATTGTGATTTGTTTAGTGCTGGTATAGCAAACCCATCTTCAAAATTTTTTTCATCTCTCCCTTTCGAGTTTTCAATTTTTAGCTAATAATTTTTCCTTAAATGTTATTATCAGTAGATTATAGTTTATAATATTTTTTTTCGTTCAATACATTATTACAAATTATAACTAGTTTTAATATTCTAATGTTATATTGTGAATATACTAAAGTTTACTGTTTTGTTCAATTAATTGCTTCATAACAGTAAATCAGTTTAGTAATGCTTCTCCCATATGTTTAGTTTTCTCTGTAAATAGATCTGCTTGGGTTCTATTGCATATTGTTTACTATTGTATTATCATTTCTTAGATGTTTTTTACTTGTATAGTTTAGTTACCGCAATTTTGTTAATCTAAATGTCCTATTAGATAAATTCGTACTATTATTCTGTTTAAGGGTATCTCTCATATTTCTTGTGTAGTATTAAGATAAAGTATAACTTGGGAGTCATTTATTCAATCACAGTCGCGGTTTAACTATCAGTTAATACTGTCTATGTCATAAGTTTTTTCCTTCCGATTGTCATCTGGCTGTCTTGGCTAGATTGAATGTATAATATTTTGGTTTGGTATTGGATCGTATTCTTGTTTTCATTATTTGTAAATTTTTTTACTTTTGTGCACAGGAAGTAAAAAAGTATCTTAGATCTAACGATGAAAATGACTGGCTTCTAGAAATTACACTCTGAATCATCTCCAAATTTCAGTCTTTATTATTATTTTATTATATTGTATCTATTGGTGTGTGTCTGTAACTGTTTTTTGTACTCCGTCATCATTTTCATTATAAGATGGTTCAAAATACTTCCATCGCCTATTATGAGGTATAAGTAATAGTTTTTATTATAGGGTGAGTATAAATTAATATATATATAGTATTATGTATTGTATGTATTTATTTATGTATTATTATCTATATAATATATATATATATATATTATATTATATTTTATATTGTTAGCTCTTGTTATTTTTTATGAATAGGTTATATAGTTATCTTATTATTTTTTTTATTTATTATATTTTTTTTCTTATTTATTTATTTATTGTTTTTCTTTGTTAATTTTATCAATCGTTTCTTTCTTTTCTATTAATACTTTATGTATATTTATTCATATTTAGACTCTTTTGAAAATTAATATATTATATATTAATAATATATATATACTATTTATTATAATCTAATTATTATTATATTTTATATTAGATATATATTATCTTATTATATTTATTAGGTTTATAGTTTACTGGTGGAGTATCTTGTGTAATGTTTTTATGGTACTTCTCTGTATTAATAGGATAAATTAATTCTCCATATATTTATAGTTGTGGAACATTAATCTTCGCTTGTATTTTCTTTACACTCATTTTCATCTTTAAGCTTTAATTTATACGTTCTTCTACATTCTATTTATCTTCTTTATATTTATTATTCATTGTTTTATTAATCCTTTTTTTTGTAAACTTATCATTTCGTTTTGATTCTTGTACCATTCTTCATCATATCTTTTTTCTCTCATTTGTGGGATTGAATTTTTGCCCTATCGTGTATTTTGTCAGTTGTTGTGTGGTGATGGGTTATTACGGTGTAACGGTGGTGTTTAGTGTGTGTTTGTTTTGCTCTCTTTACCAGCCTAGTATTCGTGCAGGAGCTTCTTGGTTAGCATGATCGGATTCTTGTGTCGCGTGTTTTTTTTTTTTGTCTTTATCTTGTACAATCGATTTTTCTATTCGAGTCTTCGATGCAGTAAGTTGTGTATGTATCTTTGGTATAATATATTCAAGTGTTATATTAAGTGATTTGAGTTGAAACGAGCATGAGATGTTAGTTGAACTCTGTTGCTTTAGTTTTAGGAAGACGCAAATATCATTTTGGTCGCGCTTGAGTTGCAATTGTTATAATGAATAATGTTTGATCACTAAGTGTGGTGATGTGAATTGTGGTGCCGTGCTGGTATGTGGAAGAGACTGAGATGAAGATGGGAAGGAGTTGCATTTTGATGAGTGACCTGTGTATTAAGCTATTGGTAATTATTTGTCTTTTGATGTCCTGATTTAATTGTTAGATTTAAGTTTTGAAAAGGTCACAGGTGTGTGTGGTTTGTTGTTGTGTGTGCTGGCTATGTTGGGGAAATCGTTATGAATGTAGAGTAGATATTTTTGGGATAATTTGAATGTATGTTTCTGGATGGTTTAGTCAGTCTTAGATTTTGATGTGGTTTGTGTTGACTGAAATGGTTTGATAGTGTTGGTCCAAAGAGGATGGTGTATACTTATTCTCAGTTGTTTTTGGGTAGGGTGGAAATAAATAGAATTATTGTAGGAAGGTGATTTATGATTTATGTGTAAGAGAGCGGTATTTGTGTTTAGTATATACTTTTTTGTAATTACCTAAGTATATCATTAGTTATTTCTAAGTGGTTTAAGGTAGAGATGGTATCGAATGTCTCCATATATCTGATTTTGTGTGGTTTTGTGTTGTGTAGATGGTAGATAGTTGTTAAGCGTATGTGTTGGTGTGTTACCTCAGTTGGTGGTGTGTTGTGAATGGGACTTATTTTCGTCATTATTTTTGTTGCTATTTTGTGAGAATCTTTAAGTTAGTTGAGTGGATTGTAGGCTTGTGATGAAAGACAGGTGATTAGAAATGGAAGTCATGAGATTAAATATTAGTGAAATTAATGTGTAGGTCTTAAGAGAGTGGATTAGTGGATATAAGTGTGACTCTTTTATGTAAATAGATTGTTTTCTTGTGGTTTGTAATGGAACAAGTGTACTTGACAATGCTTGCGGTGCTTAATATGAGCAAATTGATTGTTATTGACATAGATAGTGTGTGGTATTGTGCTATAAGTATGGTTAGTTAAAATATGTTAACAGCTGAATGTGGAATGAAAGTAAGTTGATGTAAAGGGTTAAAGGTAAAAAAGAAAGCGTGTTGAATGTATAAATGCAATTTGATGAAGTTTATTCTTAAAGATTGCGTTGCCTTGAAATTATTATTTTTTCTTTCACTGTCTTATTTTTAATGTTGTCAACTGCAACGAGAGATACTCCTCATTAAGCACATGAATGTATTGGACATACTTTCTTCCTTTTCAACGTAAACCATCATTAGTATTCGCTTAAGTTTATTCATATTCTTGAATTAAGAGGGTATCTCTTGAATATGAATATGGTTGTTGCTTTTTCGTAATCTTGATTGATGTGATGTGATGGTCGTGTGTAAAATACATCTTGAAAATCTGCATAATATTTACATATATTGATATTATTGTGTTAGTGATGTTGTGTGTTTTTGATAGGTTGCAGTGAATGACTTTAGTATTTTGTGGGATGTATGTTTATTTAGTAATTCGTTGATGAGTAATTGTGGTTAAGTGGTGAGGAAATGCTTTGATATGTAAGTTGGTATAATCTGCTAGGTAATGTATTCTTATTGATGTATAATTTCTAGTGACATGATCATGAGGTAGGATGAGATGGTGTTGATTGTTTGGATAGTTGTAATAATGCGTTATTCCATTTGAAGGTCATTATTTGGTGTCCTAATATGGATTTGTGGCGGGAGATCGGTAGATTAGTCTACGTTATCTTGTGTTATTAGTTTCTGATTTTTTTTATGATGGGTAGCGTTCCAGTTGTGTAATATATGGTTATTACTGTTTTATAGTTATGTGGGATTCAGTATTAATTGGTGTTTGTGAGGTATTGTTATATACTGTCTGCTCTTGGTATATTATTTTTGGTCTCGAAATAGTGCGTAGTGTGAATGAGGATTGTGATTGTGAGAGAATCAGGTGCTTTTAGAGTGTAGTAGTAGGTAATGTGTGGATCAATTTACATTGAAACAATTATTGATGAAAATGAGGAGACATATGATATAAATTATATTTTAGTGTTTTATGTGATTTTACTAACGGAGTATGATATGAGTTAATAGGAAGCTTTATTGCGCTCATGTGATTAGTATTATATATTGTTGTTGGTGTGTAGCTTTGATATGGAATTGATAGTTATGTATTCGTCTGTTTATTTTAGCGGTGTATATAGAATATAATTGCGTGTAAATATGGTGATTGGTTAGTAATTAATATGCGAGTTGAAATCGCACATCCATGTTTATGTTCTTTGGTTATTTCAATGTGTATATTGTGATTGTTGGTGTTTGATAAATTCGATGAGTGGGTATGGAGTGTGTTATTAGGTCGTTCGATATTGATGGTGAGTCAATTGTGAGTAGATTGATAGTGGTTGCCTATTTACTTATGATGTATATTGCGTTGATGATTGGTTTCTTGTTGTGTGGAGTCTGGCAATGAATAGTTTGAAGGATTGATGGAGAGTTATTTTGCGCAGTTCATTCGTATTAAAGGATCTGTCGTTTTGATTAAGTGTTAATACCTCGTAAATAGAGTATCTTAGGTTATTTGGTTTGTAGTTTGAGTATGTACAAGTCTATTAGTTTCGTTTTTATGTTATATGCAT
>JABUQX010036865.1:5000-29712 GCA_015478945.1 Trachelipus rathkii
TTTTTTCATTGTAATACACTCTGGTTCTTTTGTAATGCTAATGTGATTTTTTCTTTTGATCTGAACAAAAGTTTTTTGCTCATTCAATTGTTCAATAAACCTCTATCCACCCGTCCATGGATAACAGGGGGCGCACAAAATAAGTCGCGGGGGGGCGTAACTGACCTTAGTTACGCCAACTGGTTATATTAACGTTATATATATTATATATAATATTATATATATATAATATATATACTATATATATATATATATATATATATATATATATTATATATTAATATGATATATATATATATAATAGAAATAAATTAATTTATATTATATTATATATTATATTATATATATTATATAGTATATATTATATATATATATTATATTATTATATATATTATATATATATAATATATTATATATATATATATATATATATAATATAATTATATTATAGTCATGGCGTAATACATAGGGTAGTGCCAGGGTACGGTACTTCATCCCAAATAATTTTTGAGTTCTTTTAATTAAAATAATTTAAATGGTAAAGTTAATAAATTATTACAAATTTTTATTTGAAAGTGAAAAAAAAGAAAATCTCGGATTATATAATATAATTTAAAGAAAGCAATCTACTTTATGGAATACCCTAATTTTATGAATAACTTAAATTCATTTGGAAATTTTCCTTCCTTCTCTGTTCTTAAGTAAAATTCTAAGCTATAGGCGTACATAGATCTTCATATTTCATATAATAATATATAGGAAAAAGGCAAGCGTCATACCTTGCTGTAACGAGCGAAAAATACGAAAAATTCGCGAAGTAGAAATTTTTCGTTCACTCCATAAAATATCGCACGATATAACATTTGAAAAAAGTATTTTGAATCTATCTCTCTCTCTCTCTCTCTGCTCTCCTTCTCTCTCTCTCGTCTCTCTCTCTATATATATATATATATAATATATATATACTATATATATATATATATATATATATATTATTATTATATATATTATATTATATTAGTATATATAATATATATAAATATTATACATATATTATATATATTTATATCATAAGTATATATATATATTATAGTTATATTATATATACTATATATATATATATATATATATTTATATATATATATACTATATATATATTATATATATATATATATTATATAACGATAAGTTTCCTCTTACGTGTCAAAAGCATGGCAACAACAGTTTTAAGTTTGAAATCCTTGCATTTTGTAAATTGTTTGGTTATTAAATAAAAATTCTTTATTACATTTACTTAAGTGATATTTACCTTTATATAATTAATAATAATTAAAATAGTGTATAATGGAAGCAAGTGTAGATTTTTATTGAAAAATTAGCTCTAAAAGCTTATCTAAAAGGAACAACAACTTAATTTTAAAAAATCGGAAGGCCTAACATTTCTTAATTCCAAATAACATCCCAAACAGGCAATAATGGTTCTGTATATATATACTATATATATACTATATATATATATATATATTAATATATAGTATATATATATTATAATATATATATATATATATATATATATATATATATATAATATATATATATATTATATATATATATATATATATATATATATTTATATATATATATATATATATATATATATATATATCTATATATATATATATTATATATAATATATATATATATATAATAGTATTATTATATATATTATATATATATATATAATGTAAATATATATATACTATATATATATATATATATAATATATATTATATAATATAACTATATATATATATTATATATATATATATATATATATATATATATAATATATATATATAGTATATATTAGGGTGCGCATGTATATATATATTATATATATAATATATATATTATTATATATATTTATGTTATATATATATATATATATTATAATATATATATATATATATATTATATAATATTATATATATATTAATAACTGCCTATCCCAATTATAATCTTCAAGGTACGCCACTGATAAATATAATATATATTATATATATATATATATATATATATATATATATATAATTATATAAATATACTATATATATATATATTATTATATATATATATTATATATATATATATAATATATATATATTATATATAATATATAATACCTTATTTAAAGTAAACGCTAATAATGGCCCTAATTAGCAGTGGCAGTGATTTAACAATATAGGGAATAAAACTTCGAGTAAAGTGGAAAATCTTCACATATAAACTTAAACACTTTATAATTCAGATAAATTAAAATTTCATTAAAGATTTAACCCCCTTAATATCAAAACTAGTACTGTCCTCGTATTATATAGGATACTTTCATTACTTTTTATAAACATCTAATTTGAAAAGTAAAATACGCAAATTGGTAATTTCCAAATGAAAATATGTTCTTCCCTATAGTGCTACTAAGCTTCTTCTCTTGTATGACTCACTGACCTCCTTTTCCCTCCCTCTTCTAATGTCAGACAAAATATCCCGCATCCATCAAGCCGCGCCTGAAAAATACACAAATTTTGCTTAAATGTTATTTTATGAAAAAAAGAAAACTGCTCAAATTTCTAGAATTAAAATCTATATAAATATATATATATATTATATATATATATATATATATATAATATATATTATATATATATATATATATATATATATATATATATATATATATATTATCCTCTTTCTAATAAAGAGTGAATCCCTTATATTTGAAATTTTTCTTTTACATTTAATTTTTCCTCATGATACATTTAAATCTGTTTTCTCTGTGATAGACATGCAATAAATTACCACATGATTTGAACATGATAGTAAAGACCATTGAGTTTGTAATGTTGCTGCAAGTTGTTTTTAAATTATTTATGGTTGGCTAATTCATTTGTCCTTTTCAGAAATATTATTGTAATTTTTTCCATTTAATTTAAGAATCACTTCTTCAGAATAATTATATAAGTTTGGTGTTAGACATATAAATTAAATTATACACATAAATTTTGTTGTTTAGATGTTAAATCTCGGGTTGCAATCCTTATTCCTTCTACACCATATTCATGAACACTTCCTATATTTACTCTTCAACCCAATGTATGACATTCACCTGTCTCATCATTTATAGCATGATAACCCATTACTTTGCTAAAACAAAATACCATTCCATTTAATGCTTTTATCTTTTTGGAATTACAATTTTTTTGTTTTAATTTTTGCTTGTTTCAGCAATACTGGTGGCTGCTCTTTTCTTTTTCTTCTTGTATGTGTTTGTCTTAGCAGCAAAATTTCTTCATTTTAAAATGGAGGAAGGGAGATTATCAAGATATTCAAGTAGAAGCGAAAATGTAAGTTTCGTCATTATCTCGTAAGTAATAAAAAATTTATTAAGACATTAAATTTGTTGTGCTCTAAATTTATTTTTAAAAAGTTCCTTGTATACTACTTTCTCTTACTAACAGATTATTGTATTTTGCACAACTGATTAATTTTTTAAAAAATATATATATGGAAGTTAAAAAAATTAAATAAACTGTAAATTTAACTTTTTTATCAACTGCATTAATTATTATTTTTGAAATTTTAACTTTGATGAGAGTCACTAGATTGTTTACATTTCTGGTTACTGTGCATATGCAGTGTGTATATGAGTGTCATTTGTTATTGTGTAAAGTATGCATCGAAGTCTTGGGTTGTTGCATTTATTACTTCCTATTCTTGAAAGGCGGAATCAACAGTTTTTTTGCCTTATCAACTCTCAAATTCTTCCTTGCCATCTAACTGTTCTATCACTCTCCTTTTCTGTCAATATATCGCTCTTCCAAACTCTTGAGTTCCATATCGCCTTTGAGAAAAGGTTGCTTGATTCGATTTTACAATTAGTCTCATCCTTTATGTGGCCAGCCTTCTGAACCCAAACTTAATTGCAATACTCATTCTTTTATCAGCCATCTTTTATCTAAACCCAAGCAACTGCTGAAAATTCTTTCATGTATTCTACTAGAAAAGTCTTAACAATTTTAAGGGGTAAATTACAGTGTTATTGAATAGTAATCATTAAAAGAAATCCACTATTAGCAACGTGCCCACTTGGGGCACATCAGAGTTTCAAATTGAATTTACTGTTACATTAGTTTCTGAGATTTGAAATCGAGTGGTGATCTGTTATAGAGTGGAACTTGTAATTGATTTCAAAGTAACTTCACGTTTAATACGATCTTTCCATTGAATAATTAGAGATAGGAGAAGACAAAAAAATGGGCTCCAATCTTGGAGCTAGAGATAAGTAAACATAATAAAACAGATAGTTGAATTTTGATTGTAATTGTTAAAAGAGCCAAAATATAGAGTAGAATTGATAATTTCAATCATCAGCAAAGGAAAACGGACAATGCGTCTCATTACATATGCGATAAAACCAACTTTGAACTGTATATTGACGATGAGACAGTAAGAGGTACCCAGAGTTTTTTTTTTTTTTCTCAAAACACCTGACAGTTTATTAAGAACAAGTGTTGATAGGACCATAAAAGTAAGATAAATGCGTGTTCAATAAAATGGAAAATACAATAGAAATTCAGTACAATTACAATATACAATTGCAAGTATATGTATGACAAATGAAATTACAATATATGTTTGCTGAAAAAAATAAAAGAAGACCATGCATCAGAGCATTTTGATATGCCAACCCCACCATCAAAGGCTTCCATTTCTTATTGATGATATAGAAAATTGTGATGGAAGTTTTGATTATCCGAAGAACACCCATGCACATGTCGTTTCAAAGATTCTTGATGGTTTGTAATAGAAAAGAGTGATAAAGTACAGTCTGTGTAGCAATGGTATGTAAAAGAGTGTTGCTGAGTTGCATTTTTCGTCTGTAGCAGTACATTTCTTGCTTTATTTTAGATTTTACCAACTTGTCATTTATGACAATTGATTCATAACTGCATAGTTATAGCATTTTACTAAGGGATTATATTATAAAATTCTTCATTGGCATTTTAATTTTCATAATAACTTTTATAGGGTATTGCTTGACTTATTTAAAATTCCAAATTATTGACTTTATACAGTCACAGGAAACATTCATCTGAAGATCTCCTTTTGCTAGGAATCATCAGAACCCTGAATCACTGTTTGAAGTTGAAATTTAATCACGTCGCCGCCTGAACTCCGTAGACACATTAGAGTATTTGAATTTAATCAGACACTTTCCTCCTTATATATGGATTGGATTATAATGCTACAGAAATGTTAAAATATTCTTAATAATTTATATATATATTATATATATATTATATATATATATATATATATATATATTATATATATTAACTATATATAGTATATATTATATATATATACTATATATATATACTATATAGATATTATATATATATATAATATAATTATATATATAGTATATTATAAGTGATTGGGATGACTTCAATCGTCATCGGCCATAATCGAGATATTTTTTTCAATCGTCATCTTCAAATTTTTGCCGATTAATGAAACAAAATATTGAAGAATTTTGATATAATATAAACTCCAATAATAATAACAAAATAATATACTATATATATATATATATATATATAGATATATATATATATATATATATATAAATTATATATAATTATAATATATTATAAATATATATATATATATAATATATATATATAATATATATATATATATTACACCAATTTGCTTATGGCATGTATGACATTCCAGTGACCTAATGATCTCGCCTTTTGTTCTGCGTTCTATCCACACTCATCTCCAGACAACATCTTATAGACACCACCTTTTATCCACATTCATATACACATAACGTATATCCACTCCCCTCTCTAGACAATCTTACAAGACATCCTATCCCTTATATATATCCCTATGTATGAGAAAATATTGCATCATTCGTAGCTGTTTTTCCTGCTATCGTAGAAGCGACTAAGGGTACGGTTGGTAGTTAGATTGGCTGTCCACTGCCACTATATATTTTTTGTGCCAGGAATGCTAATGCATGCCTCGGAGAACGTGATGGCCTTGGCCTTCTATCTTTCGGCGAAAGTGTATGAATTGTATGGGTTATAGAAGGTGGAGGAAACAGCCTACTCGACCTTCTATCTTCGCGATTGCCTTTAATTAGTAAAATTTAGAGATAAATTTCAACACTAGGAAAATTATATAGTGTTTATAACAATGAAAGTTTAATCAATAGGATGGGTGACTTCAATAAACATAGGATATAGTTATCTGTAGTTAATAATAATTATTCAATATAGTAAATTATTATTATACATAAAATAATGATATTATAATGTTTTAACATGAATACAATTAAAAATTACAAATATTTACCAATGGGTAATCATGCAATAATTCACAAAGACTTTTTGCCCTAGCGATGCATATATAATATGGAAATACAATGGAATATAATTTAAATATAGTAAAGCTATATCTTCTCATATCCTGTTATGCTTGACATATCCAGAATGCTCACGACAGTATGTGATCCAAATTAAATAGATGATAGGAATATAAGTCTGGACGATGCCTTTGATGAAAATACAAGAGCATCAACATAATAATATAATTATCTTATAACTTTAATAAGAGGATTTAAGGAAGATACAACTTAAACGGTAATAGGAAAAGAAGCCACCTCTTCCAGCTATTAATAACTTAATTTTAATTAATAAAAAATTTTAATGAGAAATATAAATTTCATAGCTGTGGGAAGAAGAAAAGAGAATTATTAGTAACGAAAATAAGATAAAATAGGTAGGTTAGGGGAACATGACTAAAAGAAACTACAAGAACAGTGTACGGAAAACCAATGAGAACTACAAGAAGAATAGTAGAAAAACTATCGACAGTCGGTCTCAAAGGAGAACACTTAACAAGTGTACAGCTCGACACAAAAACAAACAAATAAAGAATGCGGGCAGACTAGAGGTCCTAAGATTCCTTGTGCAACCTATCACAAATAACAAAGAATAGCTAATAAAATAATCTAACGGGCTAAATAGATCGAGCTCAATTCAATACAACGACAACCTCAACAAGTCAGTGCCGACGGGCCCCCTACAGGTACATGGAATTAAGGAATAAATGTTGAGGAGAAAAGTAGAGAGGTGAATGGATGTATTAGAAAGGGCAAATCTGATTTGCTCGTGTACTGAGAAACCAAAGATGAAAGAAATGGTGAAAAGTGTTGTGGTGTGAAATATGTTTGTTTTGTGTGGAAAGAGAGAGGTTGCGGCGATAGAAAGGATTGAATTCTGATGAAGTGACTGTAGTAGAGCTAATGTAGGTTTTGTGGTTGTGGTACGTAGAATTCTAAAGGTTAATTTAAGTTTGAAAAGTGTCAAAAATTTGTAGTGTTGCGGACAATTATTGCGTCCATCTGAGGGGTAATGTGAAAAGTGCGATTTTCTGGAGAATCTGAATGATGTTTTGGATGGGAGTAGGAGATTCATGTTCATTTGCACACATATCTGCCCTTCCAAGGTTTTTTTTGTACAGTTGTTCACCAGGGTGTGGATCGGAGTCGGAGTCGAGTCGCGTATTCGGGGAGTCGGTAATTTGAAGAGGTGAGTCGGAAGGCGAGTCGGAGTCGAGTAGATTTTGAAAAGGGTGGAGTCGGAGTCGGCAATTTTGAATTCAAAGAAGTCGGAAGTCGGAGTCGGAGTCGGAGTCGGGGTCGGTACTTTCAAGATAGTAGAGTTGGAGTCAAAAAAAAATTTGAACTGACCTGCTCTAATTGTGTTTCTGTGGGTGACTTCAATCACTTCATGCAAGTTCAACTTCGAAGTTTTTTAACCTGCCCTTCATGTTTCAATTTGAATTATATTCTAATCAATTTCAAGCTTCAACCTTAGTATACCATCTATATTAAGATGCTGAAGAAATAAAAGACACCATGGTACGAAGAGAAATGTCTCCATTGACAAGAATATGTCTACTAGCTGCTGTTTAAATTGATCCTATCTACAGGGTAAGCCTAACTGAAGATCAACAAACAAAAAGCTTAATCTTACATTTGCGAATTGTCATGTATGTAAAGGTTTGCAGGAAGTCAAGAAAATAGAAACATCCGTAAAAACATATTGTAAGTGATAAAACTACAACTATCCCCATTATACTACCTTCTCAAGTTATTTTTCAGAAAGCTCAGAAGATGATATGAAAAGCTCTAATATTAAGGCTTAGTCGAAAGCGTCGACTGCTCTACTCCAAACAAGTTAGCGTTGAACGCTTTTTCTCTCTCAGCATTATAAAATCAGACCTAAGAGGAAAAATTATGGAGGACCTGGCTAGATTCTATTATATATATAATATATATATATATATATATATTAATATTATAATATATATGATATATATATATATATGATATATGATATATTATATTATATATTATATATATATAATATAATATATATATAGATATATATACTCATATTATATATATATATAAAAATAATATATATAATTCTTATATATATATATGATAAACGGAAACTTCAAAAAATATTTCTTACTCTGAAAAGTCAAGACATAATTTTTCAATTCTTACAGGGAAGAAAAGACCTAAAGAACTAGCTTTAATGAGTGTCATCGTAGCTGCACAATATAAACGAAAGGTAACAATACAATTTGTTGTTAAGAGTAAAAAATAAGTAAAATTTTTATATGAAAGAAAAAGATTCTCTTTAATTTTATTCAAATTACTATTATGTTACATTACTGTCAATGTTATATTTGCTTCGAGCTGAGCCCAATTTCACCCCCCCCCCTAAAAATGGACATAAAAATTTCTTAATTTTATCTCTAATTTTTATAGGAAAAAAAAACAAACTGTAGCTTTCTGAACCACTAAAACGTTCGATTTCTAGGTTTTTTTTCGTGTAGTCATTCTTTCAGAATTTTCATTTTTTCAAAACCTATGTTTCTGACATTTTTCGATTAACTTTTACAATTTATTTCGAAATCACTTCATACTTGAAATATACTTTGATGGGTCCCTTACCTACAAAATGCACGAATATTTTTTGATGTTTTAAATTTGTGCTCAGCCCAATGTCAAAATTCAAAACCCACTTCATATGGGTTTAAAATGAAAAATTGCGAAACTTTTTTTTCTCCATGCGATTTGGATGAAATTGTCAGAGCACATGCAGTCTTGGAGAGGCCACAATTTTTATTTGAGAGTATTCTTCTTTGTATTATGCAGTAGTTTTGTGAGTTCTTGGAACAAATTTCAACAAATTTTTTTGGAAATTTTGAAATTTTTCATTTTGGTATACAAAACAATTATCTAAGTAAAAAGATGTACTTTGCCCGCTATACAGTCCTGAAAATTTCGATGTTGATCGGCAAGCTCGAATTCGACGATCAGCAATAGTTAACAGCAAAAAATGTTTTTTTGTGGCAAGGTGAAATATAGGTATTTTACTTATCTGGATCAACCTCAAATTTTCGAGGCTTATATAGTCGGGTGGGATGCATCTTTTTTACTTTAGATAATTTTTGTATACTCAAAAGAAAAAATTAAAAATTTTCCCAAATATATGACTACATATGCTCTGAAAATTCCTCCAGATCGCATGAGAAAAAAAAAGTATCGCACATTTTTCATTTTAAAAAACAAAAAAAGTGGATTTTGAATTTTGACATTGCAAAGCACATATTTTAAAAAATCCAAAAAACTATTTCGTGGCATTTGTGAGGTAATGGACACATCTATTGCATATTTCAAGTTGAGTCATCTTCGAAAAAATTGTAGAAGTTGAAGCCAAAAATGTCCCAAAAATAGGTTTGGAGAAATGAAAATTCCGTTTTTTTGACACCGGACAGAGAAAAACCCTCGAATCTTTTTTTTTAAGAGTCAGAAAAAAGCTACAGTTACTGCTTTCTGTTTCCCATCAAAATGGCGGGAAAAATTAAGAATTTTATGTCCATCTTTGGGGGGTGAAAATTGGCTCAGCCCGAAACCAATATATTGGACCATGCCCTTATGAAGTGTTATATATTATATATAATATAATTATTATATATATATATATATATATATATTATATAATATAATATATATATATATTATATATATAATATATATAATATATATATAGTATATATATATATATATATAAACTCTCTCCTAATAAAAAAAAAAAATAGAAAAAATTTCTGGTTACGGCCCTATATTATTCCTATATATAATAATATATATTATATATATATATATATATATATATATATATATATATATATATATATATATATATATATATTAATATATATTATATATTAATATATATATATATTATATATATACTATATATATATATATATAGTATATATGATATATTTAAAATATATATATATATTATATATTAATCATTATTCTCACCCACCCCTTCTCTCCTCCAAGACGGGTAAGGTGCTAGCATGCATTTGGAAACAGAAAGTAGTAGAGAATATGACGAAAGTCGAAAAGAAAAGCCCAGCCTTACCGCCCCTTTAAACCTTTTAGTGAGAGCTCGTCGCATTTCGGAAAATCTGTCCTAGACTTCAAGAGACCCTGACAGGACCCTTCACCATGGCATCTCGCCAATGTAGGTTCATCCCTTTAGCCCAGGTGGGCCACAACCATACCCCCTCACACAAACCCCCGCCATTCACTTCTATTTTGCACTTTTCTTTTCGCCTCTGCTAACTCCACATTCTCTCCTCATGCATTCCTTTGACTGACTCAATCCACGTTTCCTTTCGGTCTCCCAGCGGTCGATTCCAGCACATACACCACTATAACATCTGCTTAAACCAACCGACTATCATCCATCCTTTTTCCACATGACCCAAACCATCGCAACGTACTTTCATCGATTCTCTCATTTATTCCTTTCTTCACACCACATCAAAACGCTCATTCTTTATTTTGCCAATTCTTCTCCACCTTACACTCCCCTAAGATTGTCCATCTGAATCATATTGTACTTCTAGATCTTATACCTCTTATTCCAGACCATTAGTCTCACTACTATACTTTAACACAGGTAACAAAAATACCCTCAAATATATATATATATATATATATATATAATATATATATATATATATACTATATATATATATATATATATATATATATAATCATATATAATATATATTATATATATATACATATTAATATAATATATATATATATACTACTATTATATATATATATATAAAAATTTTATAAAATTAGTAAATCTTTATAAATTTAATTTTTATTTTTTAGAAATAATATATATATATATATATAGATTATATATTATATATATATAATAATATATAAATATATTATATATATATATATTATATATATATATAATATATATATATATATATATATATTATAGATATATATATAAACTATATATATATATATAATATACTATATATATATATTATATATATATTATATATATATAAATTATATATAACTTCATATAGTATAACTTTCATATATATGTAAACTTCAGAGGTGGATCGGAGTCGGAGTCGGGTTCGGGTCGAGTCGTAATTTTCAAAGGTGAGTCGGATCGGATCGGGTAATTGTCAAGATCGGCGCGAGTCGAGTCGGTAAATTTGAAGAGGGTGGGGAGTCGGAGTCGAGTCGGAGTCGGAGAAATTTTTGAACCAGACTCTATATTTACAGTTTTCACCACCACTCACAGGCATAGAGCCCTATCAAGGAAGGTGTGTTAGTACGCTCAAAAGGTGCACCCTCTAGCGGCAAATTTACGAGGTGGTGAGACAGACGCATGCTTAAAGTGAGGAGATTAAATTCAGCAGAAACACAGAAGATGAGAGAATTCCACAAAACAAGGTGTTGGAAAGAAGGAAACACCACAACGAGACAAGCCTGGAGCAAAATATTGCAACACTGTACTCAGTGCGCGATACAAGCACCTCTTGTGTACGAGGGGGCGTAATAAAGGTGGTGGTCGCGAGTATAATTTCCTCGATACCTGCCGCTCGGTACCTTTGGATAGAAAAGATAAGCACCAATATCGCTCCGGCAAGAGATATTTTAGGTCAGGGAATTGAAAGTACAGAACCAGTATAGCCTTTTGGCCTATGACGTCGACCCTGTCAAAAAAGCCGGTGCAACCAAAGCTCCCCCCCAGATATGAGAGCAAGACTCCATACATGGGCCGATGAGACCCTTGTATAGCTGGAGCAATGAGAAAGGGCCGCCCTAGCAAAACCTTTGTGATGTGAGATGACATTTTTTTGTTTATGTTAAGGCAAGGGATGTTTTTGTTGTCAACAGGAGAGACGAGAGAACCGTCAAAAGGAGAGATTAAAGATTAGAAGGTGTTTGGAGAAGGATTTGTAGAAGTTGTGTTTTAAAGAATTGAATTTCACAAGGTTGAGAGAACCCCAATCCGGAAATTTCTATCCCCCAGATCAGCAGATAGAATCAGAAGTTAAAACGAGACGCAATTCTAGAAGTAAAGAGGAGCAGAATTGATATTGAGTTGAAGAATGAAGGTCCGATGTCTCGCATAGATGAGATAGAATTACGTCAGTAGAAGATACATTAATGAAAAGTAGAGAATAAATAAGATAAACAAACCCTGAGGAACACCACTATTGGACGAAAAAGAAAAAGAGTCGCCCCCCATCAACAAACAGCCGACATTGAGCCGATTTGAAGAAGCTAGACATAATAAGCAAAGAAAGAGGAAACCCAAAGAATGGGGAGTTGGCAGAGCAGCTGACGCCGCGCTCTCCCCCGAGCATATGTTTTATATATCAAGCGCCACCACGCAAGTTCTCCTCGTAGTTCTTAAGAGCGAAAACAAATCTTTAAATCGCGTAGATAGAAAGTATACGCCAGTAGACTCGGAGCGCCGAAAAGGCCGTACTGGCGATCGAATGAGTTTCCAGATAATTAAAAAAGTGAGAGTTAGAAGGATTTCAAAGATTCTTAGATAGAATACCACAAGTGAGAGCTATAGGGCATTAGTTAGAATTATCAGAGTAGCTTCCTTTTTTCGGAATAGGTTACTATGTATGCCAGCTTCCAAGCACTTAGAAAAGTGCTGATTGAGACATACTATAGAGTATATTGAACGAAGGGGGCAGGATTAGCACAGAAATACACTTCCTCAAAAGCTCGGGAGATGCCATCGGCCACCCGCCTTCCTAACGTTCTAGATTTCAGGGCCCCATGCACCCGATCAAATGTAATCACAGCAAAGGCATAGGACAACTTAAGAGAAGAGTAGAAAGAGGATCCAGAATCGTTCCAGTTGTGTTAGAGGAAAATAGGGGGTCGAGGAGATTGCCTTTTCATTGGGGAAAGAACGGTGGGTGATAATGATCATATATATATAATATATATATATATATATATATATATATATATATATATATATATATATATATATATATATATATTATATATATATATAATAATATATATATATATATAATATATAGATATATATATATTATAATATATATATTATATAATAATCATCATCATCATCATCATACTGTGACTGAATATAACAAGCACTCGGAAAAGAACAGAGAAGAAGAATATGACACAAGTCGGAAAAAAAGCCCCAGCCTTACCGCCCCCTCTATACCTATTAGTGACAACTCGTCGCAGTCAGACAGAAAATAAACCCTAGAGCTTCATGGGACCCGACGGACCCCTCACCATGCATAAAAAAATCTCAGTGTTAAAGTTCATCCCGTTGCAAAGCTTGCTGCAAAAAAACAAACCCCTTACTCAATCCCGCCATTCTCTGCGAAGACGCACCTTTCTTCTCGCCTCTGCCAAATTCACATTTTCTCCTCCAGACTTTCCTTTACTGACTCCAATAAACTTTTTTCTTCAATTCTCAGTCAGTCGAATCAACACACTCACCACTTATAATCTGCTTAACCAACTGACCATTCATTCATCCTTTCCACATTTCCAAACCATCTAAACGTATTACATTTGATCTCCTCATTGTATACCTTCTTCACACCACAAATTTCTCTAATACGTTGCCACATCCTCATTTTATCAATTCCTCTCATACCTAACACGCCCCTAAGATTGTCCATCTGAAACCATTTTAATTTAGATCTATACCTCTTAATTCCAGACCATATAGTCTCACTACTAATACATTAACACAGGTAAACACACTACCCTCATGTAAGGACTCTATTGCACTCAGACTTATCCTTGGCACATCCCCCAACGATTAATGGCACCAGCCACCTTCTGTCAATTCCAAGTTCCTTACTACACTCTCGATCATCCGTTCCCTTTTCATCCATACATATATCCTAATATTTAAACTCAACACTACCTGTCCAGTGCTCACATCTAACACAACCTTCACACATAAGAATGCCCGTCACTTCACAACCATAACCTTACTCTTAATCACGTTTACTTTCACCCCTCCTTTACACACCCTGCAAATCTCCTACCAAATCCTCTCAAACTCTCTCTTCAGATTCACACAAAACCAAATCATCCCGCATATAATAGTAGGGCACCTCACTCACCTCCATTCTCCATCATTCTAACATCAGTTTCCGCCCCCCTTACTTTCAATTTCTTTCATAACCCCATCCATATTGCAAATTGAATAACCAAGGAATATAACACATACCTTTCCTAACTCAGAAATTAATAATTAAACCAATTACTTTCGAACACAATGTATTATTACGCACGCTTCATTATCGTCAATACATACTTTTGATTCCATTCAGAAGCCTACACCAACATCATATATCACTAACACTGCCCATAGCGCTTCCCTATTTTTCCTATCATACGCCTGTTGCAAATCCATAAAACCATAACATACAATTATTCTTCTCCCTCATTTTCTCAATCTATTGTTTCAATGTAAAGATTTATCACACATCCTCTACCACTCACTAAACCACCTTGTTTTTCACAATCAGTCCTTCAGTCTCAACGCATTCTTTCAACCAAATACCAGCATACATCTCCCTACAACACTCAATAAACTAGTCCCCTATAATTCCAACAGTTCCCTTCATCTCCTTTACCTTTATAAGGGTAATAACTGCTCCCTCCAATCCTCGAACCTATACCCTCATAACGCTTTATTACACAACTTCTAAACCAATAATTCACCATCTCGCCTCCGTTATTGATCATTTCACCAGTATTCATCTATACTGCAGATTTACCGTTCCCTTCACTTCTTACTATACACTTTACCTGCCTTCTTTTTAATGACTGATCCCCAAAAATACCATATTCCTTCTTGCACCATCAACCGCACACACATTCCAATATCACTCTTTATTCTGCCAATATATTACAGAAATTTTTGAAGTGTTCTTCCACACTCCCCTCACATCCATTTATCAGTTACAAAGCACCATTCCTATCTATATATTCTAAGCATTCCTTATTCTCATTCTTTACCCTTCGCGCTTCCTTCCAGAAGAGCTTCTCTATCCCTTGCTTCCTATTCCCTTGAAGTCCCCATTCATCCCCCTTCCAAACTATTCATTTACCTCTTCTCCTACATATGCACCTATTTAGTATTTCTTTTTTTCCTTATATAATTTCAAACATCTTTCTTTTAACTTCATCATGCTTTTTGTTGTACATTCAACCATGCTTCTTCTTTACTTTTAACCCGCTTGCATCACCTTCTTCATTCCACACTCACTGTTACACATTCTTACTCCTTTTTTAGACATCCACATACTTCCTTCATTTGCTCCCAGATTTGTTCAGTTTCACTTGTTCACATTCAACGGATTTAGCGAGCGCTCTACATACTTATCCTTATTACCTTGTTCACTTAAACTTCTCACTCTTAATTCTACCACTCCTTCCGTATTTCACTTCCTCTCCATCAATCCCCACTAAACTTAATTACATAGAACAACATAGGATCCAATAATCCCATCCTAATCCCCTCACTGATTTAACATCAACACATACTTCAACATCTCTTTTCTTCACCAACTCTAGTATACTTATGATACTCTTGTGTTTAAAGAAAGTATAACTTACACATATATCTTTCCTCACAGAAATCAATCACCTTCTACCATTCTCATTTTTCTCCCGACACCCAAAACCACCTGTTATACCATCCCTTTTTTGATCAACCTATCCAACCATTTAGGTCACCACAACAATCAGTCTGAAGCTTCAATCACCCTATCCAAATATATGACCGTATATAGTATATTAATATATATATATATATATATATATATATATATATATATATATATAATATATATATTATATTATATATAATTATATAATATACGGTTATTATATATAGTTATATTATAATTATATTATATATATATATATATATATATATATATATATATTATATATATATATATTATAATTAATATATATATATATATGTTGCGGAGAGAAGCACGCTGGGACGAACCACTCGTACCCGGGACTGGAAGGTGCCTCTCTCCACTTATTCTCGTAGAGTCGATGATCGAAGAATATTGAATAATTCGGAGGTCAAAAGATATAATAAGAAGTCGATAGTTTTAAAGTGATGTTCGATAGAGGTGGTTTGAAAGTCTAGTAAGCACAGGCAACCAACTTACACCATGTGTTACGGAGCAGGTTAGGCTATTTCCGTAACGGAGGGAGATTGTCTCCGGACTCCGTTGGCCTGCTTACTTGTGTGACTATTCAAGGAGGATTGTGAGTTTCTTTAATTTAAATTCGCAATTGTGATATATCTACAGGTCTTAACCCCAAATGAAGGGTTTACTTAACTAGAGTGTTTCCGGATCTATCTATCAATGGAGACTAATCCGATAAAGTTCTTGAAGATTAAGAATAAGAATATCAATAAAGCCTCAAAGATCAATAGAGAATCAAAATCTAGGATATTGACACACTAGAAAAAGTTTATATTTACTTAATTCGTTCAAAATATATACATGTGGGAGGTTTGTGATATAAAGAAACTCCAAATGACAAAACAAAACTATATAAATCATAACTCAAAAGATATTATAATATATTTTAATTAATAATACATTGGAATTATCAAAATCCAATGTATTATGATTATGTACATAAGTTCAAGATCAGATTCAAGAGTGGAAACCAAACGAATCCAAATATCATTCGTGCAATGAAGTAAGGGAGGAAATAGAAATTCTGACTCGATTATGACTAATATATTGCACTTAACTGGGATTGACTGAAGAATGAACCCAACAAATAAAAGAAGAGATTTAAACCAGAGATTGAAAACTGGAATCAGACCAGAACTTGGAATCTTGCCCAAGCTTAAAAAACAGGAATTGAAATCTTTCCCAAGATTAAAACCCTGTCAATAAATAATAAAGGGGATTACTCAATCACCTTATCTTCATTTATGACAGTATATTGTCCTATATAATATTATAGTACGTTTCGATTTGTTCTATTGAAACTCACCCTTTCAATGGCCAAGAGGGCTTGTTCAATCAATTGTCAATAGTTGCTGGCCTCTTGATACTGTGGTCAGAATTTTATGTACAACTTCATTACTTCTTAAATTTAAACCAAAAAGGTTATTTGTATAATATTATCATATATTCAAATCACAGATTCAAAACTAAAAAGAGAGAAAATAATTAATTATGGCATAACTTTTATAATAAATACAGCAATAATACATAATATAATACAATCATCGTCCAGGCTGGAACATCTTTTGTTCCAGACTGGATTCAATGAGAAGCCTAATTTACAAAATCGTTACCTACTGTTTACTTCAGTCGTCAGATGGCACAACTATGCTCGAATAACATCTCCCTTATATCCTCCTCCCGCTAAATCTAAACCTCCACTCAAATTTTTCCACGTCGTTCAGAAGAAAACTGGGTGAAGAGGCGGCCATGAGAGAGCCTAGAACAGCAGTGAGAAGGACAACCAGACTTTAAATATAACTACAATATAAATCTTTCAAAAGTTACATATATTTCACATTGGCAAATTTAAAAGCCTTAGGCAGGGACGAAAGACGAGCAGCAGATTCTTTCTCTTCGGGGAACTCCAGTGTCTCAATAGTACAGAAGCCTTTTACTCCATCACCCAGAGTAAGCCTGTACGCAGTACAACCTTAACGCTGGGATCCAGAGCAGACTCATAGTCAAGGGATACATTGAAATGACAATTGCAAGAAGGATGTGGAAGACACGAAGGCACAGACTTGGGCTCACTCAGTGGATAATTTGACTGAGGAGAAGGGATGTAAGGACCACTAGGTTCTTGTACATTCATTAAAGGAAAAATAATTTTTACATTGGATAATAAAATTTTGATGGATACAATATTATAACGGACTGGTTGTACATAACAGGTGAACTTCAGGGTAATAGTTCTGCGGGACGATTCCATCATGATGACCCAGTATGAAAATTACAAGTTGAAGAAGAATTCAATATATTTGATAACACCTTTTAGTGTATACAAAAGGAACTGCTCATCAAGAGTCATTCTTTTTTCCAATACCTGATATATGGGTGACTCTACTACTCCTCCTTTATTGCAAGATTTATGATGAAAGCAAAATGTATACAAAAGTCCTCGGACAACCTCGTATCTGTCTCATTCACTGTTGTGCTCCTTCTCTGCATCTCTATTTACCACTTTACTCCTACCCGAGTTTACTTGTCGTTCGCAGATTCATGCACTAATTACACTCCGATCACCCTCTCACAGTGCCAGGAGATCATTCCAGGCAGAGGATATCGTCCTTTTGTGTTTAAAATGCTCGTGGAATCTTGTAAAGCGACATATATTATAAAACGGTGGCTCTTCGACTTCCGTGATCTGGCCAATGATCCCGAATAGCGTCCACGGACAGATCATCAGTTCATTATATGGGGTCATGTGTTTTTCCCCGCGTCCTGCATGTTTTTACCATCTGTCAGGACCCATATGACTCTGCACGACATCCCCCTTACTGGTCTTACAGTGGTGTCATTAAGCCTCAGACCTTGGTAGGCAAGAGAACTTCAAATAGGACACTCCTGGACGTAACACAGGCATCCCTGAGGACGTTCGTACTAGTCCGCGTACTCTTGGAACCGACATGAATGTTTTCAACACCCAATCATTGGCCACCAAATCTAGTGTCCAGATACTGTCCTACTACTAGTATTTATATGATAAAAAATTGAAAAAATGCACAACATATATTCTATTCTCAGTAATCAAAAAACATAATCAGCCTTATTTTCAGTACTAATTTCCATTCTCTCTCTCACGTTTCCAGAGTGACCCCAATGTTTAAAGGTACCACTAACCTTGAGAAACCTGACTGACATTTAAAAACAAAAAGAAAGGAAGAATGCGTACTAAATTCCATATAGATTTTAAAATTTGTACTTCAGAGAAGGAGTTGGAACAAAATAATATTCAGGGTGTTCAAGATAACTGTTTATGGTGATTATGCATGAATCTCCTTCCCACATAGAAAGAGCAAGGTATCAATAATCATTCTGTTTCAATCTCATGCTATGAAAACCCCATGTAACCTCTATCCGAGATTATCGCATATGAAACTTTACTTAAAAATCATGCATTATATATTTGTAAAGAATAAAAACAATTATGAGGCTCCGGCTCCAGCTTTATGCCTCTACTTCGCGTCTATTTTTATTTTTTATACCAAATACGGACCGCAGTCTCTATCGAATTCTTAGAGAATGAGACCTCCACACATCCAAGCTATAAGTACTCTGATTGGACAATTGCAAATCTCTCCATCCAGAACACAGTAAAATCTCAAATACTGGTTTATACAAGCTCGGTCCACGTCCACAAAACCTGTTCATGTAACGAGGACAAGTCGGTGACGAGAACCGTAATTATATGTACCAAATAGTACATAGTATACTTACACACTATTCCTCTAATATATATATTATATATATAATTAATTATCAGAGCGCATGTAGTTTTCACATGAAATATAAGATACAATATAATATATATATATTGTTAGGAAAATAAAGAGAAAAATTAGTATAACAACCTGCGTATAAATTTCTTTTTGACTTAAAAATGGGTAACTCAATCACATAAGAAAAAATTCAGCTTGAAATTTTTTAACATTATGCCATGTACCCATATACTACGAAAGAACTCATTACAATACAATATTACCTTTAGGCAGAACATTTTCTTCAGGAGGAATTCGTCTCATAATTTGAAATTTTGACGATCAGACATTCATAGTAAGCATTCACCAAGACCACCTCTTTCCCCTGTCTATGATGCCGCTCCATACTATCGTATAATCTTTAGTTTTCCTACATACAAGCATAGTCTAAGCAAGAAAAGTACTCCCGTTTCACTCATGCAATAGCGATCTTTAATGTAAAAGTACAAGAGAGAGAAACAAATTTATCTCGGTCGGTCTCTTAGTCTTCGAGATAAAACAATTTGCTTCGCCTGTCTCTACTACTGCTCAGCACTTTTTTTCTATGATCAATGACTCAAGTAGTTGAACACAGAACTCTTTAAATTACAAGAATTAAATTGCAGAGCAATTCGTTTCAACACAGACTGAGAACGCTCAATTGCTAAACAAATTTCTGTATCCGCTCTAATCTATCTCTACTCTCGCCACAATCGTTCATACTCCACTTTTCAATTTATAACACAGAGAAGGTTATAAAAGACTGGTACGTCTTGTGACGGACATATTCTATGGGGGTAGACATTACATTCGGAAAATTGGGAACCATTCCTCTACTTCTAGTACTGGGAGGAATAGGCAATTGCATTTCCTCCAAGATTTCATCATCTATATGGACCAGTCAAATTACTATTATCCAAATGGACGTTAGTGGGATCACCAATTACCTTCCACTATTTGAAAGGAGAATTCAGTGTCCGAGACAGGTAAGAAACCAATCTCAGCCGACAGAGGGACATATTGAAAGAATCTACACTATGCGGGCTGAAACCATAAAAATTCAGTCTTTTTGAGACTGGAAACTAATTCTAGGGGAAAAGCGTTTGACCCATTGACTGCCAACAATCACCCACAACACTCTCTCTGACAAAACCCATAAGGTCATCCGCAAGAGACGAGGGGAATAGTTAGGTCTATCCATAAAAAAGGACGGGGGATCGTTAAATTCAACCCAGAGGTTTCCAGATTATTACTTTCCAACTGCTTGTGCTTGTGAACATATAAATACTTCGATATTATATGTACGTTACAGAGAGAAAGATAGAGGTTTAAAATTACTTAGGTATTCATGAGAAATACATTCATATAATCTAAAAACAGGGGTAATATCTCGTCATGTTACCTCAGCGCGTTGACTACCATCTCTTAGCCGAGGAACTAGTAGTAGAATATTTATTAAATCGTGTCTCGGAATAGCTAGAATCGAATCTATCTCAGGATAAACATAGAATGTTAGAATTAGATCGTTCAAGAATGGATAGGTGAAGAATACGACAGGAGGCGCAAGAATTTACACTACCTTTGGTGACCTGAAGATTGTAAGTATGTTGAAGACAACCAAGGATCTAACTCCTCCATACTAATGTTAAAGTTTTCTCTTTGATCCCAAGAAGTGGGCTCTATTACAGGAGTTAAATTGGCAGTTGAATATAGTCACTTAAAGAGATAGGATTAAAAGTTAAGAATCCCAAAATCAACTTCCTCCTCCAGGGAATCATCTATATTAAGTGAACAATGAGGTACGGCGAATAGACTCTGACTCTAAGAATTAGTCTGAATCAGTCTCAGGACTCAAGATCGCTGGATTTCAGGAGGATTTTCATCATCCCCATCCACAAACTCTCCTCGTCCGAGAAAAAGGATCACGAATTCTTTATTTCGAGTCATATTTTCGCAAATACCCGGAATCTCAATCCTTCCTAAACGTGAAAAATTTAACTATTTTGAGTTTCTACTGGGGGATTGGTATTCGTTGGATGACATATGCCGCAAGCGCCCTATTCGGAGTTCACGTCAACCAAACGGTAAAGGGTCGCTTCCCACATTATGATTAAATTTAGAGCAGTGCTTGGCCAGTTCAGTATTACTTTACGAGCTACTTTTTGACCCAAACCTTGAAAGGTTTAAAGTTGACACTGCCCCTCTGCAAGATTGGGAAAAGTAATGCACGGAGTATGAAAATTTTTGTATAGATAATCTGAAGAGGACATGTCCAAATGCGTCTATTGATAAGTATATATTAGTAAATTTAATATGGAGAAGACAATTCTTTCATCCCCAAACTAAGCGGGTTGTTCCAGAACCAAACCTCATGTGACAGTAGGTGAATCAAACTCCGGTTAACCGCTCTGAGACACCTCTCGTTACTCTTCAGGAGAAGGGAGATATTCTCAACATGTTATGTGTTTTTTGTAACCAACTTCTGAATACCTGGAATAAATTCAAGTTCCAATCATCAGTTTAAAATACGATTTGGAACTTCAGGAAGGAAAGGGAGAACTTGGTGCTCCAGTTTCGAGAGACGGTCAATGACATTGTCAGGACACATGACTACAGACACCCATTTAGAATAATAATCAAAGATCATGCAATATTTATTTCCTTTAAAGTTTCTAGGGAATTAATTCAACATTCAGGCATCATAAAATCGAAGGATGTTGCCCAAGATTTTCAAACATGGCTGACTTGGGAGATATTGGAGAAAGTTTTTTAGCATCTGGCAAACAGGGCAACACCGCACTACATTCTGAAATTACACCTGGTTTGACCCTAGGATCCAAAAATGCTTATATACTAACTGAAGCAGCTTGTTCCGGCCTATGTGGGCACAGGATACATGGGGCCCAAAACTATGTGCATTAGTAAGTCCAAAGAAATCGCGGTATTAACACATCCCAACGTGAGTTCAGGCTGAATACAAAATTCCATTTCCAAGATTTCATTTGTTAAAGATACTTTGGTATGTTTGAGGTACTTTTGCCATTTATATTGTTAACATTTTTCTTAAAAACCCTTCAATAAAGTATCGAAGAGTCGATCATTTTGTCGTATAGTTAATATCTGTCTTATTGCTTATATTAGTATTTAACACCGAATATGTTTTTCACCTGTATGTGGAAGATTTCAAATTGACCGGGTACAAGTTGGAAATGCCCTCGGCTACACAGTTAATTTTTCCTGAATATGAATCACCAGTTCGCTTCCGGGCCATGTATGGTAATAGTCCGTGGAGTTATCCCTCAGAGCACAAAGTACAGTATCAAATGGTTACTACCATGTATTCTTGGAACTATAAAGAAGGCTGCAAGATGAGTTATCAAACCCATGTTATTATACTCAGGATTAGGCGTGTTACTATAATGAACAATGGGTCCTTTCTGGTTGTTCCCGACCCACTAATAGCCTTCACTCCTATGTCTTGGGAATTTAAAAGCTCTTTGGACGTTCTCTAGTAGAGGACTAATTCTCAGAATTATCAAATTTACCCCGCCCCACGATCTACAAGCAATCAATAAATGAGTATGGGCTCATATGACTGTCCAATTGACACTCAGGCGACCAAATGGGTCTTATATCAGCTACACATATTTTAATTGGTTTGACGACATTCCTGCACTGAGCATAAGAACAAAGGGGACTACAAACCTTACTCATGTGATTCTTCTCCACCATGTCTCTAAGACAGAAAGATCATCACATGGTTTTTCGCAGACCATGCACGAATGTCCTTTTCCCAATTGACTCAAATCTTCGGGGAACTAGTTTCCGTTTAACTGTTTTTTCCCCTCTCGTGATGCTTACAGCAAAACCCCCCTTCTGCACCGACCTCATAAACTATACATTGCCAGTACTCAGCCAGATCCAAAAATAGTCGCGTCTGGGAAGCGGTCTTCTCAGATTTGTCTAGCATTATACATTTCTCTGGGGCTTCAGGACAGATAGGATGATCCAATATACCTTTTTACAGTCCTTGAAGGTATTCTTAGGCGGAGATTCCGATCAGATGTACCTGGATCTGGGCAGGGGGCGTTGAGTTACACCTCATCCCGCAGTGAGACCCTACAAAAGGGACCATACTATTTCCGTTATTACGCGGAGATGATGGGGGAATCCTTACTCGAATCTATAGATTTGATGGCCGTTTTCTTGATAGCTACAGACTCCCAAGTACTTATAGCAGTCCTGGCAATTGTGTTCCTCGCTCTCTCACAGTAATCAAGAGGAGATTCCTTCGCTCTCAGATCCGACCGACATTTCTACAGTTACGACTGCGAGTAATTAGTAGCCCTGAACGCCTCATTCCGGTCGTAACACGAACGGTTATGAGAAGAACGACGTAGCTATTTCTCTCCGGCGGACTACGTTGCGACTACACTTGGTAAGCGATGACTAGTTTTACTGGTGACTTAGTTTTTCGAATTTGCTCCGACTTTTTTCCGCCACTAGAAACATCAGTCCATTCCAGGAAGGGTTAGTATTGATCTTGTACTACTACTCCAATTATTCGTTTAGATCAACTCCCGGTCAGATCGAGATAATTTATGGGCTCTTCTCAAGAGGTATTTGATTGACATTGGAATTTGAAAAAGCAGATTCTTCCTGTCATCTTCTCG
>JABUQX010036866.1:0-35000 GCA_015478945.1 Trachelipus rathkii
CTACTAGATGGTCATGACAAATATCTCTTAGCCATCATCTTCAATTCTTTTGAAGTTATGTTCGCTCCCTCTCACCAAATAAGAGGATCATCTACTGGAATCGATCTTTTTTCTTTTGATATTTTGTCATAATTTCATCCAACACTTTCATAAACACATATTTCATGTCAAATTCATCATCACTACATGATGGTTAATATGAGCATTCATGATTTTAACAGAGTTTTTGGGCTTGGCCATGCCTGACAAGTAATGCTTTATCTCCACAAGCTTAAATTCTTTAAGGTGCTGTTAAAAAGGATTTTAGCATTTCCATATTCTCGAAGGAAAGTTTCTTACATATTTTGAAATTTCTTTCCTGAACAAGTACAAAACTGTTGGGTGTACAAAGAGTAAACCAAAGTTTCCCTTTCATAGTGGAGGATCCGTAGTATATTGTGTTTTAAATACAAGTAAAAATTTCATATCCAGACTTATTCAAATCTGTCAGTTAACGCCTATAAACTTTATGTTTGCATTCAGCTGATTTATCCCTCTTCAGCCATCTTAAATTGAGCGTCTTGCGTGAAGAGTTTTTTAACGGACACAATAATGTGAATTACTTGCGATGTAGAAGCCACGAATGAAACGCTAACTTTTAGTCATCTCGTATAATCTCCTTCAAATAATCTCTCCAGCAATATAGTAGGGTATACATTTTTGTAATAGGTATTAAATAGAACTAGTAAGTTGTCTTATCTTAAAATTATTTGAGGTGTAAAGACATAACCGAAGCAGCCTGTATTTTCATAAAATAGAGAGAGAGAGAGATGAGAGAGAGAGAGAGAGATGAAGACGAGAGGGATGCAGAAGACGTGGAGCGAAGATTGAGAGAGAGACGAGAGAGAGAGAGAAGATGCAAAAGAAGAGAGAGAGAGAAGACGTGAGCACGGCCCGATGAGTCAAGAGGAGAGAGTGCAAAGTTTCTGATTTTCATTAAGGAGTATTTTTAAAAGAGAAAACTTCCTGACTAACGCGAGTTGACCCTGCGGTAATGAAGACAGTATCAACCCGTCGGTTTTGCTGTCGCTGTTGCAGATTGCTGTTGTTAGACCAGTGAAAAAAACCGTTGGTTGCAGTTGCAGTTGGCGGTTGTTCAATAATATGTGCGGTGCTCCGCATTGATGCGACTTGGCGGTGCCGGTTATCACTGTCGATCCCATTCTCCATCATTATATATAATATATTATTATATAAGGATTTTCACCTATATAGTATATATTATATAATATATATACATTATATAGTATGTATATAATACATAATATATATATATATTATACTAATATCATATATACACATATATATGTATAATATATGTGTATATATTGAATACATATCTAGTATATATATATATATACACGCTATACGGCAATGTATCTATATTTACTATATATAATATATGATACCTATATACTTCTTATACTATATATAATACGTATACTATATATAGTCATATATAAGATATTATACCATACTAATATAATAATAATTATATAATATTTATAAACGTTATAAATGTAGTATGATATATATACTAGATATAGCTATAATTATTCTATATATAATATATATTGTCATATCTACATAGTATCAGGTCCTACGTAACTAGTACTATATATACTTAATATATAATATATGATTATTTACTAACATACTTATAGTAAATATGTATATGATACGTATATATTAATACCTTATGAAATATAGTAAATATCCTATGATAGTATATATATATGCTATACATAATATATATATATATATAATATATACTATAACGTCATACTATAGGTATACTATTACACTATGATATATTAAATAGTACAGTATATATAAATAATTATACATCAGCGAGGGCGATATATACTAGGAGTGGCCGTGTGTAGGGTTCAGCTCCTACCCAAATATTTTTAGTTTTAAATACAAATAAAAATTGGAAAAGTATACTAAATTATTAAAAATCTTTATATAAAAGTTAAAAAAAGAAGCTATTTTGGATCATAAATTAAAGAAAAACAACCCCACAATATAAATAGCTTATAATAATAATGAATTCATTTAGAAATTCTCGCTCCACTCTGATCTTAATAGTAAAAATTTTTAGCATTAGGCGACGAATGACGTCATTTTTACGTCAAATTATAATGTACGAAACATGTGGCTTGTGCAGTTTCTTTGAAATTTTTTGATCGAATGAGTCTGATTGTTCTGATATGAATATTAATTTTATATAACTTTATTTAAAGGGTATTTAGCATTATATACATTTAAAATAAGCTGGAATAATCATAATGGAGGTAAGTGTAGATTACATAAAGAAAAAAAAACGCATTTATATATATATATAAATTATCTATAAAACGAGATCTCTATTTTAAAAAAAAAATGATAGATATGGCCCTAAGAAGAAGTTACTCAATTGCAATGGATTCTAAAAATTTACAGTATTATGGCGTAACAATTATAAGTAATAGCAAACAAAGCTTTCATAAATTAAATAGAGTACGTATATAATTATCGAACAAGTATGTTTTCGAGTGTTTTCGTTAGCGTATTATATAGATTAGTATAAAGTAGTTATATATCGCGGTAGTAATATTTACTCAGCGTATTGCTAGTTCGAACTGAAACTGCGATAATAAATATCGGAGCGAATATATGAGTATTTACACTATGTTAATGATAAATATAGTACTATATCATATTATAGTTAATAAATATACTAATAGTAATCTATATATATTATATCTAATCTATATAGTTATTGGTATATATATAAACCTGTCGTACCAGTGATATCTTATCCTACGTCAAGTGATCTATATATTATTATTATATAATACTACATATATAGTATATTAATATATTATTACGTATTATAAAAATATAACTATATATTTACTAATTCTGCGCCGTACAGGTTCCGGTATAGCAACTCTTTTGATACTAGATATTATATATATACTATACTTACAGCTGATTATATGTATAATATTTTCCGTTTATATACCGTATTCAATATACTAAGGCTATATATATCGCACTATTAACTATTGATATATAACTGATAATATATCACATATATCTTGCATACAATCGGTCGGTTCATTGTCTGTGGAGGATTCGTGTATATTATCGCGATCATAGCTGTACCTTTAATACTATATACCTATATGTATATATACTTTATACATATATATCATATATACGTATATATGAGGAGCTGCGCTGGGTGTTTAGCTTTCGAGTACTGCGTTTATTTTGTTACGTCACGGGGCATGTCTTCAAAACCCCTTACTTTTCGGACGATGCTTATGTATGCGCTGTTTTGATGCGTTATGACCGTATTCAAGAAGATTTCGGTTAGCGGGTGTCGTTTTTAGGCCTGGAATTTATTGAATTTATAGTGTGCGGCTTAGCTAAACTACAGCTCTCTGTTAAAGAAATACGCAATATCCTATTTAACGCACATAGGTATTCCTGGTTGTTGAAAGGACTTCTTGAAGAAATGTATATGAAAGATTATTTTCCAGTTTATTTTCTTTATTATTTGATATATCGGAAACGTTCATAATATTAAATAATATATTAAATTATCGTTTCGTAATTTGCATTTGTGACAAAGGATAGTAAAGTTTATTTATACTTTTCGAATTGTTATAAATGTCACAAATGTCACATTGATAAGTATATATATCGAATTGCAAAGTTGTTACAGTAAAAGTTGAAAATATTTGACCTTCGTCGTACGGTTGGGTAAAGTAAAGTCAAAGAATTTATAAAATATAAAAATGTAATATATTTCTAAGGGTTATTATATTTTTTGAAAGAGAGATCATAAAAGCCCAGACTTCGCTACTTAAAGAGTCTTCACTGTAATTAAGCACATCTTTAAAATTCACTGCGCACATGTATAATTTACCTGTTCACTAGTATATATTATAGATCTACGTATATATCAGAGATATATACAGTATATATATGATTACTTATATATAATTACTAAGATACTATATGATTATATAGTATATTACTCATATATATCTAGTTGTATATATACATAGTATTATATATTATTATATCACATATAATTTTTATTATTAGGCCAGAACTACTTATAGATACTTATTTGTTTTGCAAGAGCGTCTTAATACGCTTGATCAATAACTTTAAATAATAAGCATATATATATAATATATTATATATATATGATATAAATTAACTATATATATAAACTAATATAATTATGTAATATTAATAAATATATATATATATATATATATATACCTTGTATATTTACCCATTAATATGTTCCGTGCATACTTATTAAAATTTCACTGAGTTCATAGTATAGGCGGTCTAGCCGTATTATTATAGTTAGGATGTTTATACATTCTATATTACTTTTTGTTACCAACTATAGCCATGACTACCATCACTCATATGTTTGTATAATATGCGCTATATACTATTGATGCCGGTCCGCTAATATATATATTATTAGCTCAAGCAGTTCAAGATAGCGATATATACGTATATATCATATTAATCTAATATAATTAAATACGAATATCATAACCATCGTTAATCATCTATATATCTAACTAATAATATATATTACATTAGATATATATATATTTTGTTAGCCAAACAATATATGATACAGTCATCGATATATTATAATGATATCTATCATTATTATATATTCCTTTCGGAAAAGAATATGCACTATAAACATTCTGCGACTTTATAACACCATCTTATTCAATTGTTGCAACTGGTAAGTACTGAAAGTCACACATACCTAAATACGGTAATAAACAATATATATCACTATATATATTCATATATAGTTATATATAATAAGGACCAATAGTATATAGGGTCTATTATACTAGTTACTATCATATAACCGTAATATCATTATATATATAAAATATTATGGTCTTTATACTTGTATATTTACATTTAATCTTATACTATATTATTACTATACTGTAAATTACGATACATTACGACTATTAATATATATAATAAATAATAACTAAGAGCCCTGATATATATTATATTATAAATAGTTACTATATAGGAATATATATACATTATTGACTTATAAACTATACCTTTAGTGCTATAGGTAATTAGTTTAAGGTGGTATGAGCTATAAATAAGTATGTAATTTTTGGAATTTGCGTATGCCATACATAAAGCCTGGGTACAATAATTGTAGTGTTCGCATAGTTTACAACACGTTAATCTATATCTTTTTTACGTTCCCAGGATTAGCACTGGGTATTACACATACAGTCATGTAAAGTTTTAGCTGCGTACTAAAACTGATTTTATGTTCATTCGCGTTCAGTATGACTACTAAAATGATTGTCTGCTGCTATAAAAATGAAGAGCCGTACTTTATATATAACCTATCCGGTGTATGCGAATGTTGAACGTTATTACTCTATATGTCGTAGAATCGTTGTAGCACGGCATTTATGCATTCATCTATTCCAGGATAAATATTATTTATTAATTATATATTTTGATTGTTGATTATTATTTTATAACCTTACCTGATTATTCATTATTCATTATAAATTATTAGTATTATTATTATTATTTTGTATTTATTACTTATTATTCCAAGACTATCTTTCTATTAATTAATTATTATGAATTTTTTTTTATTATTATTTCATTCATTATTTTCATTCTTTATTCATTTATACATATTATATTATTTTATTATTATTATTATTGTATTATTATACAATTATTATACTTATTATTAGTATTATTTTACTATTTTCAGAGTTAATTGTTTTGTTTAAAACTAAAAAATTTACTTTAAAAAATTAATAACAATCAAAAATTTTCAATAATAAAAATCACTCATGCCTTAGCTTTTAAACCAAAAAAATTAGAAATTAAAAAACTGAAGATTAAAAATTTCAAAAAAAAAATTCAAAATAATTTTTTTGAAGTCAATAATAAAATATCAGCTCCGGTTCCACAAAAATAATATTAACGCTCAAACTTGCATCGTCTACTTACATTACTCGAAAACGTGTAACGCTTAATAATTGATAGTGGCCGGAACTAGAATAGATCTGTATAAAGAATGTATTTTTTAAAAAAGTATTAAAATAATATTTCCAAAATACAATGCACATCCTCAATTTATAAAATATTGGACGATGTAAATAATGTAATTGTTGCGTGGTTTTTTCTTTCGCTTTTAAAAGTTTACGAAAAATTTTTCTTAAGATGTTGAATTGAAAGTCTATTGGATCAAGTTTTACCGAATGAAAGCTTAATATGGAATAACTTTCAACTGATGTTGGTTTCAAATTATCATTATCTGAAGTAGAAGAAATGGCCTTTGTATTCACTGATAAAAAATGGATTAAATATCAAGAGTGAAGAGTTATCTGGTAACGATTTTTGGATTTCAATCAGAAATGAAAGTTCTTCAAAGAGTTACTTACAGATCATTGTCCATTTTGATGGTTTTCAACATCATACTCATACGAATATAGATTTCTTTACTTTTCATTGTTAAAGTCTGCGCATGCGTTCACATGTATGATTTGAGGCTGTTTTATTACACGAAATTCAATCTTATTAGCGCAAAAGAAAAGGTAATATGATAAATTGAGTATTGTGATAATTGGGCGACTATGAAGACTACCTTAGGGAAAACCTTATTTTGTATCTTTATCGTTCATCGCGAATATGATTAGAAGTAAATGATGATATATATCCCTTATGCGCTTTTTCCACATCTAGATTCTTATATGAATAAGTGTAATCAGAGTAATTATCAAATGAGCTGCTTTTCTTATGGTGATTCGTCTACATCCCGTCGCTTCATTTACTGGGGGTTTTTTAGTTATCACATTGTTGATCAATCGGACTTTTCAGAATTTAAAAGAAATCTTTCGAAAAAGTTAAAATTTTAAAATAGTTAAATAAATCTGATATTAGTACATTAACTCCAGAAATATAGATTATGAGTATGCTAATTTTACGATGCAAATGAGCATGAATAATCTATTTTAAATAAATTAATTCTTGAGTATAAATATTTGGACAATATCAGCAAATTCGGTTTGAAGCCGCTTCAAGCATATTTGGCATCGGTTACTGAGAATGGAACACACTCTGTTTGCACATTGAATGGCATAAAATCGATTACAGAAATCTATCGTTTGTTAACGGGTTTCGTCGCGGTCTTTCCTTTCGCTCAGTTTGCCAATCTGAGGTATATACTCTTCCAACGCATAAATGATGCCAACAATTCGCCAAGTTAACTGTAAAGAATAGAACTCATAATTCCTAGGCAGACGTAATATGAGCAATTTCAAAAAAATCTAAAAGATACTAACCAAGGACGGTACGGAGTATATTCAATGATATAAGAATCTTCAGGAGTTATTAACTGTGTAGCTAAATCTCGTGCCTCAGTTGAGCATTACAGCTTACATAAACTATTCTTTGGGCAAAAAAAAAAATTTCAGTGTGTACATTGATACAAATTTGTAGTGTTAAGATATACTATGGTTAAATAGATAAAGCACAAATGTACTGATAGTGTAAGTAACTAATGTATTTACGTTGAGAAAAAGGTTACTATAAGAATTCTATAATAGTATGCTTCCAAGTATAGGAAAAGAAAAATTCGAAAATCTAAAACAGAACTTCAAAAACTTTTTCATTTACATTATTTTTTCGGCCGCCAATACGTCGAATATTTTTTTTACTTACGTGCTATCCAACAAAAAAATCTTGTATTTTTAATGGGATTAAAAGCATTAATTATAATTTATGTATAACGAGAAAGATTAATTATTAAGTAGATACTCCATTAAATAAATATATAAGCAATGTGACTAATATTTTCTGTCTGAGTTTACATAGTAGATATTCTTCATGGTTATTCAAAGAAACATTTCCACAAATCAAGATCAATTAAAGGCGTTAGTGGCTGCCATGCTTTTTACCAACATTGGTTTAAAGGTCTGCACATCTGGTGTAAAGAGAAAAAAACTCTCGTGGATTTGTGACATGCTCGTCTATTTAACGACAATAAGGTCGCTGGTGGGGTGGACGTATGGCCTCGGGGTGATTCGCTTAGTTCATTCTCTCTCGCCATGCTATGCATGTCAAAAGCAGATTGGAAAAGGAAAATAGACTATGATCTACTTTCAGGTGCGTTGGCTATTTATAAGTTTTGGATACTGTAAGAGTTTTCAAGTGCTGTTGACCATTTACGCGTGGCATCTTAAGTTTTGTTCAATACAAGCTGATATCTTGTTTGTTAGGCATTCTACTCGTTTGTTCGCGTGATATGGATATACTCCCATGACTGGCATTCGTAATCAAATTCTGTTTCAAATAGTTTCTCTTCGATGCCTTTCACTTGACGCCGATGTCACCGTTCCAAAAATTGTTTCGTATCAACTTGTTAGTGTCAATCTAAGAGAACTGTAGTGACGATCGGTCTAGCACATACATCCCAACTGTTGAATCAGCTGCAAAGGATCGACAATCTTCTTGGCGTAGTAAAGGTATCAGACTTCCATATCTATAACTAAAATGATCTATTTTAATTACAAGCAGCAATTAATGTACTAGATACTCAAGCAACTACTGGCAGTTGACCTAGAATATAACGTTATTGAATATATACTTGAAACAGCTAAATCACATTAAATGAATACAAAAGATCTATCTAACAGTCTCAGCGTACAATATGTGGCCACGTCTTAATTGGAGTGCAGAAGTTAGTTAACTGCTTCTACAGTCAGTTCCTCTAACTACAGAGTCTTGAGCGTGACCTGCTAAAAAGCGTAAAAATCTTGAAAAGGGCTTCATAAGTATATGGAAAAAGAAAACCTCTAGAAGTAAATAAAGTTATTGCGGCTTGTATTTACCATCATGTCAAACTCTCAGATGCTGATTATGAGGAAAATATTATCAATCAAATTTATGTACTGCTACAAATAAAGAAGACGACATTCTTCCTGTTAAGTCTCCTATCTTCAGTTTCACTTTAGCAATAGAATAGTACCATCAAGGTAATGAACAGAACATTATAATCTGAGCTTTCGAGTCCTCTGTCCTGCTCTTTCGTATAATCTCAGAAGTGACTCTTTCTTGATAGCTGATTTGAACCACTGAACGCATTCCAACGTGCAGAGAGCTTACCTACAAGCTCGGCGGTCTTACTTGGCGTGGGCTAGGTTCCGGGGTGCACATCCCTGCGAGACATTATATCTGCAATCTTTTCTTAGTTCCTGTATTTGACTTCAGCCATTCTTTGCGGTTCGAGGATCTTGACTGTCCTTGATAGCAAAAATGGTTCTTGAAAGGTTGAATCATCAGTTGTCTATAATTCAGTTTTCATTCTTGGAATATAGATCATTCTTTCCTCTCCTTTTATCGACTCGGTATTCCAGATGCTAAATCGGTGTATCGCTAACGTAAAGGCTGACTGTTGCTGATTGGCTTGTTCTCGTTGCACAGTTACTGACAATTATACTTTCTGTTCTTCGCACTATTGAGAGATTCACGTTCGTTCGCAATTGAGCTTGTTTTATTTTCACTATTGCTGTGTTCGGTTCTGCACTCGATCACACTTCTCGTACAAGTTCACAGAGGCTCATCTCCCCATATTTGGATTGCGTATTCTTGTGTTTACGCATCATGGAAGAATACCCTGTTGGTGAAGGTACTCTTCAAACCAAGACTACATTTTCATGACCCATGAGTTCATGATCTCGAATCTTAAAAGCTATAGAGTTAAAAATTCATGTACGTTGTTAGTGATAGTGTTAGCCGTGTGATTCATTAAGTGTCATTAAAATATAAATTTCGTTCTGCTCTTGAGGAATAAACCGTACTTAGATATCGATACTCTCTATTAGTTAATTCTCATCGTTGTTTTTCTTGTTCTAGCGTAGCTCTATATACAAATAGTGTACGTATCAAGCATGTTTACTCTATGCAGCGTATATCCTTGTGCCACGCTGTTGTAGAGACTCTCCCATCTGGGAGAAACTAGGTAATGAACTCTACCTCCTGTTTGGCGAAAATTACATGCTCTCGGTGAGTGCATTTCGAACTGCGGAATGGACCGTCGCCACTTCGTTTCGGAAAGACAATAAGCAGAGAAAATGAGAATGACAAGTGGCACGGCACAGTTGAAGAATAGGTTGTTGGTGGGAAATGGCTCATCAGTCTAGCAAAGATGAGCTACACCAAAGATCTTCCCTAGTCTTATCATGGATGCGATCTATACCTCTTGCCTTATTGGTCTGCTCTGGACTATGTGGAGGCTTTAAAACTCTGTCAATTTGTGGCTAAGGGGTACTCTTGAGTGCATTGTCCATTTTCTCGCTCATTCCATTTAATCTGTATCCATATTTCATATCTTTCTTCAATATTCTCTCATTTCCGTCGCTCCTATTATTTAGGCTATTTTTTAGATCTTTAGAATCTTTATCAAGGCTGGCCAGCTGGGTATGTGCGGTACGACACTAGAGGCGAATCCTCAGTTCGTAACCATAGAGAACGAAAAATTATGACTAGAATATCTGACCCTTGTAATAATACGTGCTTCCGCTTTATGATTAAGTTAATTACTTATAGCTGCATTATGGAGTACCGCTAGAGTAGAGGCAGTATTATATCAAGCGGTCCGCAATCCGCTCGTTATATAGATTTAATCTTATGTTACTAACTACCGTCCCAGTAGAAGTCTCGTCATTAATAAGACTCATATTTGCGCTTTGTGGTCTTATTAACCCAACTCATTAAACTTGAAACTCACCTGACTTAAGTCGTAACTCGTAACTAGGGATGGCCACTACGGTTATTTAATTATTAACAAACATTTCGATTGCATATACCTTGTCTAGTTTTCCTACAAATTCTAATGCGTTGTCAGAGATTACTGTATCTCGGTTTACTGATGTGACATATTCTACTATCCGGGGATTTATCTATACAAGAACAGTCTACAATCTATCACTATCTCTCGATCTCAATGCTGCTAGTTCTACATACATATCTGGTTAATTGATCTTTAAAGACGGTATATATTTATTTCCTTTCTTGAGCCGTGTAAACATGTAATGAGGCGTCGAAGATGGTACACATGAAGCTAAGTGCTTTGGTCGTATGAGTTTTTAAATCTATTAAGAGGACAATGATGTTCTTATGTGCCTTTTTAGAGACGTGTATACTGTATACCTGTTCGGAACTTCGTATGAATCTATCGTCTAACTCCTTGGATAGTTGACAAGTCTTTACTATAAAATTCGATCAAAATGTGGCTTTCTCCATTATCTTGATATGGGTAAAGGAGTAAGGATATCTACCATCCTAATAGTTTTCGGTTAGAGTTCTTTCTACCCACATTGACCTTGTATTAGTGAGAGTCATATCAAATGGCTATATCTATCAAAGATTTGGGTACCTTTTTAGATTTTTTCCTTTTATTTTTTTATATATATCATATCTTTAAAGAATTTAAACTGCATATACTTTTACCCCTTTGTAGTTCTTCATATTCTACCTTCATTTGAACTGTTTTTTTTTTTTTTTATGGTTTCCCCTGTCTTTGTTCTGCGATTGACTAATCTTTGTATAGTTGCTCGACTATCAATCTACGTGCTCACATTTTTCATCTAGCGGTGATTTACCTTAATGGTATATAAGAATCCAGATCTATTATTTTATAAGCGTAACACTAATATAATTCTGTTGTTCGTATCATAGTTAACTCACTATTTGAACTAAGTATTACTTGTATCAATGATTTTAAAACCGTAATATTTCTCAGTGATGTTGCTTTTGTGCGCTAATTGGCTATTTTTTGTCTCGTTTCTTCTGCTCTTATCTCTTCGTCATCTATTTCACCTGTGTCCGGGATGTATCTGGACAAGAGGTCTGCAACTGAGTTCTTCGTACCTTTTATATGTTCAAAGGTTGGATTGAAATCTGATACTGTTAAAGACCATCTAGCTAATCTAGCCGTTGGATATTCTTTCTTAGTGAATATTCATACTGCTGCTGATTGATCAGTTTTCACCTTTTATCTAGTGATATCGCAGTATATGTAGGTCTTTAAACATTCCTCAATGCGAAGATGATTCTTCCAAACATTCCATCTCGGTAGGGGCATAAGTTCCTTTCCGCTTTTGTCAATGTTCTGCTTGCAAAAGCTAAAGGTAATTCTTCTCCTTTATCATTTTCTTTGGTCAGTAATATCTTGCACGGCTAATCCGTGGATGGATGCGTCGGTTACTACTTCACACTTATAATGGTACAGATGTTTCTTCGCTGTAATTCCCCAATTCAACCTGTGCTTTAAAAAAAAGGATACTTCTCAACTTTCTAACCCTCGCCCAACCGTTTACTTCTGATCTTTCCAAATTTATGAATGTCTTGCTTTCTTCTGAAGTTAGTTTGGTTAGAGGTTCGGGCGAACCAAAGAGTGGAGCGAAGTCGGGTACTTGTAGAGAAAGTCAGGTATAGTAACAAAGCAGTTGCTGAAAATCAATAAAACTCACCAACATACTCGACAACGTACCGCGGCACGCTCGTATCGCTTCGATTCATGTATATCATCCACCAAAAGCTTAATTCTAACTTCCTGAGAGGCTCCGGATACAGTGACTAACCTTGATCGCCCGAATAACGACAGTAGTGCCTAAAAAGAACTATTTCTTTCTTATGAAAAAAAAGTATAGGCATTTCCGCCAATGTTAATCTATTTGAATGTGTTAACATTTCCTCAGAGCGGTAAAATATACTAAAAAAACTTCTCTTGATAGGCACAGTAATGTAATCGTAGGCAATCGTTGATGATGTAATTCTTAATTATAACTTTACCCAATATTTAAGTGAATATATCGTCCAATCCTCATGATAGAACAAAATCTATACCTAGCAATCACACTTAACACGAGCATCATCACTCTACTAAACAACTGCGGGTGATTGTTTCAGTCCCATTGGTAGTACTCTTGGCTGCCAAACTCCTCTCTGGGTTCTAAAGGCTAGTAGGGGTCTACTCTCTTACGCTCAAATGCTATCTGGTAGAAAACCCGTCGGAGAACGTCGACACAGCCCCCTCGACCATATACTAGCTCGTCGCTAGTGAGTCACCGGTGTCGTGAATGATTGGAATGAGGCGAAGGAGTGCCCTAGTTGGACCATTTAGTTTAATCTTCCGGGTATAGTCGACAGCAAAAATCCTGGGACGGCGCTCCAGACTGTTCTTGAGGGTATGCCTAGCAGATGGACTAACCATCTGAGGGCGACACTGCACGGGGTTCAATTCAGGATCATTCCTCAAATGTGCTAGCAGTCCAGTTATTAATATCTTTCACGAAAGATCAAACGTTAGCGCTTCGTATGACGTGGATAGTACAGCACCTAGTGAAGTAATGCGGCATTTCATACATCTGAGGTTCTAGTTTAAATTAGGTGAGCTTGTGGGAACTGCCCTATGTCGGAACGGTCATGACCGCGCAGCTCCACTACCAACGTCTCTGTTTTTCGATTGAGAAAATCATAATGTTCAAAATTACCTTACAACCGCCGTCATTTAAGTTCTACCTCCGATACGCTTTCTTCATCTTTTGTCGCACGTATCCTTGCGCATACATGTTCATATGTCAATGCTGCTTAATGAAACACCTTCATTTGGTGAAGTGAGCGTATCTCCCACTTATTCTTAATCTTTTTCGTGAGACCTTGCATTAGCGTCCTATACATTTGCTGCGCCTCGTATCTGCTCATCAATGGCCTGATTGCGGTTATAGTGCCCTTGCTAGTCATATCAGTAGAAGATGATCATCCTTTCTCCAAGACTATAGCTGTTTTTCTGGCGATTCGACCTCTATCGAGCCGGGATGTTATTATCTCAAGGGCGGCTCCCTAATAATCACCTCTATTATTGATACTCTCCATATACAATGATAAAGTAACTCGGAAAAATACCCAAAATGAGAGAACATGCTTGCGACGAGCTACTCTAGGGAAACACTGTTCTGTAGGTATAGTATTTTACCATTGCTTGTTTAGTCAGGTAATTGTTGCGCTTTTTCATCTTCAATTTTGGCTTCTAATATATACTTATTAATTAGGTATGATTCTCTTTATTATAATTAAGTTGTAAACTATACACATTGTATCTGTATCTTCATATAAATTAGGTTCTCCTATTATTTCAGGTGTGTATTTATCTCAATTTTTACCCATTAGTATTTTATACCAACAACTTTTCTTTTATTTCTTCTTATTTCTACTTTTGACATAAATTGTTTATTGTTACACGATTGGACTCTAGAGAGAGACATCTTGGGCTGCAATCCATTCCTTGCTGAACGTCTATAGAATCTTAACAGCCATTCTATCTCGTCTGAACGCAAGAATATTGACGGATATTCAATCGTCAGCTGTCTGGGACCTCGTGCGTCTCTTCTTCCTTATCTAGACATTCCACCAAACGCGACTATGTTACTATATCACATGTTATCTGCGTGTCTCATAATATTTAGAACTATTTTGATGGAATAGAGAGCGTAATATTGGTGCTCAGTTGTATACTACTGTAGTGCTCGAAATCATCGTCCTCTTCTTGAGACAATTTTATTGATCAATTCCAAGTTTACATCTACATCAGTACTAGTTTGATTCTCTCGAGTTTCACCCTACATTATGGATGTGCGGAACGAGAGACATTATCCACCTTACCCGAGACACATTGGACTATTACACACGGCGTGTGTGTTGCGTTTTTGTTTTTAGCCGTGGAACGCTGAAATAAGCATTAAATTGAACAATACTGACCTGTACTCGAGCGGGTCGAGTGTTGGGCGCAAAATAGCTATGAAATGTGCTAACTCCACATCTTTGTAGCCACAGTCATGTCTGAGAAATAGATTGCATGAAGTCAGTCAAGTGCGGGTAATGCGATCTTTCTTATACCACACTTCTGGCGCCCTCGTAACCAATTACATTAGATTATGTCTCTTTTCCATTCGCCAATATAGAGACATGATTGAGAAGCATACTCTTGGGGCGCATTCCTTGTATCTCTTACGACTTTAAAAAATCGTCTGTACGTTCAATAATTGAAATATCCTATCAGTATTTCGGTATTGTATCGAGTAGGCTTTGGTGGGACCATGCTGAGATAGCGATTTAAAAACAGAATGGTTACCGTTTATTCTTGTGTTTGTCATCCACATCAAACCATAATTCGTTGATCAGAATCTTTGTCGTATGATGAGCGTAGTGACTCAATCGCGAATGCTTTAAAAGAATTTTACTACTTGTAGCCCCCTTCGCATTCATTAATTAAACATGTGCATTCTTTAAATTCAAAAGAAATACGGGTATATGAACCTGCTAAATGTGCTTGCGTATGATTACCATCGTACACAGCGTTTTTCCACAATGATTTTCTCTTCCAACTACGGTTGGGGTTTCTGGCAAATTCCTTTTAATACCATTGCAACGGTCAGAGCTCTGATCATAACCGTGCTGATCAATTACTTCAGAATTATATACATAATTCTCTTCACCATGATCGAAAGTCGCTAAACTACAGCATATGTCATCACATAAACTTCTTGTATAATGAACATGTTGACGATGTCTTGTGCTCTGATTGCGTTCTACTGACATATAAATTATCATTGTCTAAATCGAAGCAGATGATTGACTAGTGCTTGGAATTCTATCTCCATCATATGAACGAAGTGTTATCGTAGTTCCGTTCATCGTTCAACATGTGATATTTACCAGTCCGCTGTGTGAGTCGTATTAATCTCCCGTTTCAGTGCCGCACTCACGCATAGATTTTGTGCGTTATCAGATTCAACTCGCTGGATCCACCTAGTACAGTTATACCAGAGGATACTCTGATTCTAACTTCGGAACTTCTTCAGGTTAGGATCACATATCATTTCACTATAGACTCTCTGGTCGTTCTTGAGACTATTATACTAAATGATAGGTCACTACAAATGAATATCCAGCAAAGCTGGGCGGCGTTCTTTTAACACCTCTCTTCTACTGGTATCCCGTACAGTCTTCGCATCATTTGGCTGATTTCTTTGTCGAAGTAACTGATTATTTAACCTATGGGTACCAGCTCATTTTTGCGCCCTGCGATTTTCTCGCAAGCCTATATCTATATATAATTGCAGAGAACACTTATTTCTCTTGTAATTTCTCTTATGTTCCAGATTCATTGGTCTATTTTTTTTACATCGGTTAAAAGAGTCTTTCTGCCTCTCTGCAATACAGGATTCGGTTGTCGTCGCCATGCGTCTGCACGGGCCCTCTGTAAGTTCATATCTTTACCGTAGCAATTATATCTCGGCATCGACACTTCTACTCGCTCGATGCTGCTTATTCGGTCTATCGATCAGTCTCCTATCTTCTAGTCACATCCAGTAAAGACTACGCGACTATTGCTCCGTTGTTCACCTATTTGCAGATTTATCATCTATTTCTTACTGATACATCTATTTTTTGACTACGCAAGGATTATATCTGGCGATTCGTTGGTTGGTGTGTGAATGCGTATACCTGTTGGAAAATACCTTTCCATGTGTTTCGCGTGAGAATTAAGTTTTTACGTCTTTTGCTCTACCATTAAACCCGTGCTATCGAGGTATCCCAGCATACTTACGTTTAACGCTTCTGCTAGCTTCAGCTCCTAGAGAAAAACTCAGCACTTCGCCTTTAAGCCTCATTATTTTACACTAAAAATAAGTGGGGTCTTGCGACGAAGCTGAGGTATAAATTTCAACAGAGGAACCAAACTATGGATTATTACCTTCGCCAATCACGAGTTATCTCCCTACTATACAATTTAAACTGGGACATATTCTATTAAGCTACAATGTAGCTGTGGTGATTCATACACCTGTAATTAACACCCTTGGGTAATACTTTAACGAGATTGAGTTTAAGTGTCTTTTGGAAATTACAACAAACTACTGTGGTACTAAATCTCATTTCCAGAAAGTGTGCTTCAGGAATGTTAAGGGCGGACGATCCTGAATCGATAAAATGTTAACACCCGTTCGATAAATTGATATACTTAATTCCATTATGCTTATTAATTACCATCTTTAAGAATTAATTTATATGCGGCTACTCTGGTGCGGTGCTGGTGTGCGTAAATGCGTTTGGTACCGCGTGATGACGGAAAAAGCGTGAAAATAATACAAAGACATTCTTTGTGCTAGGCAGAAAATGGTATCTATATTGTCCAAATGGCAGTTTCTGTAGTACTCTGCTCAGTCATTGGCTTGCTTCCTAACGGTAGCTTTATCCATAATGAAAATTGTATCTTCTCTTTATTTGTGTGTGGCGATCGCATGTCGAACGACTGGGACACTTCCTTTTCTAAAATACTCGTTCAATGTACAGCTTAGACTCTAGCGAGTGCTACCTTTCGATGAACTCTCCAGCTTCATCTTCTAGCTGCAACATGTATCGCCTGGTCTGACTGTAGTGCGGCGTACGGAGTGAATCAGTTAACTTCTCTATACTGATCTTCTGATTACCCATTACTCATTTGTTGTGGGATCTCCTCTCGCGAGAGATCTCACAGGACTCTTTTTGTTCGCAGGCTCTATTGAGACCTTTTCTTGAAAATAATTATCTTGTATAACTCGGCTTCGTCCGTGTCTTTTTCTGAACTGGACGGTTCTTCATATGAATCTCTTAGAAGCTCTTCCTTAGACAGAGAACGACGTGTCTGTCTGTTGTTCTGCACAGTAGAAGTTCCAACTCCAGAAATCTGAATATCTTATATCTTCTAATTTTACCTTCGATTGTCGTTACTTGTATTGCTTTCATCTTTATTTAGGAGACTATCATCTGGACCTGGGGGATACTGCATGCCATACTCTCCGTATGACCTTAGTGGACATCCAACGTACCCTTCTTCTCGTGGGCGTGTGAATTCATCTTCCGACCGCTACATATGTTTAGATGTTACCATTATGTTATTGCGGTCTCTTGCACTAGGGCTTGTACTTCTAAATCGTGTGCCTTTGCCTACACTACTTTCTAGCTCTACTGTTCCTAGTACTATAGGAACTGGGATTATATTATATACCTGGATACTTGTGATCCCTACTGTAATGAGGATCATAATTACCTCTTCTGTATTTCGGTCATAATCTTTTGGCCAATTTATTGCCAGGTTTTCTGTACCTTTCGGCTGAACTGTGGTCTATTACCTCTTGGTTGTCAAATCTTTCTCATTTCTCGGTTCGTCCTAACATCTCCTATATAATCATCCTCCCTATCGCTGGCAGTTAATTGATCTCCTTTATGAAAAATCATAGTAGCTCATAATTTCGTCTTTGTAACCCCATTATCTACCTTTTATGCTACATAAGAAGAGTGCGGTCTTTGTTACTCTTAATCAATTTAGAAGCGTGCATTTATTTTGTAAATATCTTTAGTCCACTTTTTTCTATCTATCTGTAGTGTGCTGAACTTTCGATATTAAATATACTACCACACAAAATCGAGCAGTCTTCTCTCATCTCTTATATATCACTTCATCCACAACCCATCTTATAATACTATCTCAATTCGAGTTTCCTCTCAGAGGAGAACTGCTGAGACCAAACAACTAATCTGGCTTGGTACACAAACTCAGCTAGGGTTTGCTCGAACTTTTACCCAATTTCACTCTTAAAAGTTCTTCAGACATGTACTCTCTTCGCAAACACCCGATTCGACGTCAAGGGAGCTTGTCATAGATTTTTCAATTAATCTCTCTTATAGGCTAACCACAAATTTGGAATCTACAAATAAAGAAAGATTTGTCGATTACGACAGCGTTCTCGGGGTTGCTCCTATAAGCGCTTAGTCTATGCTGTAAGAGTTTGCATCGGCGAGGCTTGATCTGGACCAAGGGCGCAACATGTGAGTTTTCCTGGCTGTCATCCAGTTATGCACCGTCCTAAATATACAGCCTAGTTGTGCTCAAGTTAGCGTCAACCACGAGTTCACAATGAGTTCTTGATGCTCTATGCTGTAGCGGCACCAGATTTGTGGGGGATTAAGCGCGACATCTAAGTGAGTTGCGAATTTGGATACATTGGACAATAAAGAGTCGGTTCACAATTCCTGCCGTCATATTTTCCAATTCGAAATTACGTTCGTCTTCTTCCCGTCATAATTCATAAGAGATTTTCTAAAACGCTAAATTAGACCATTTGTTTCGTATTGAGCGGTATGCCGAGTATGTGAGTTGTGTGGCCTGTGTAGCTACTGACTACCGGGGTCTCCGGGGACTAAGTGGTGATGCTCTCAGGAGTGGTAAGGTCGATCTGACCTCTGTAGGACACTTGTTTTAACCTACCTGCCTTCTATCGTACTGTGGCTCTCCACTACTCACTATGGTTATGAATATAATAGATTTTGAGATCCTTTAGAGTCCTATTGGACACTATCTCAACTTCTCAATTTGTAATAGTTATGTGCTATAATACACATAATAGTAATATATTGTATAGAAATTTGTATAGGAATTTTGTGAGTCTTTAATTTGAAACTAGCTAGACTAGCTACATTCTTTAACCATTATATATTATAAAGATAAGTGCATAAAATAATATTAATATAATAATATATATATAATATTATAAGGTTATATAGTATTATTATATTATATTTTTACTAACATAGGTAGGAGTAGGATATTATATTAAATATATAAATAAAATGGATTTTTTTTTTTCTTCAAAAATTTGAATCTGTAATCTTCGGTAATATGAATATTATTAATCATCAAAATTCTTATATACTGAGTGATATAATTGATTATTCGGTATTGAATAATTATATTAGAGGTTTTGGAATTATGAAATATATATTATATATATATAGATAAATACATTAGCAAAAAACATAAAATGAAAGTAAATACGTACGTATAGTATATTATAGCAAATATCATAGAATTAATAAAAACTTTATACCTTCTAATGTGCTATATACTAAATATGAAATAATTAAAAAATTTATCATCACTATACCGAGAACTGCCAACCCCTTTTAATTAACTAAAAGGTAAAGTTCAGTAAAACTTTTTGTGCCGGCTATATTTATTAACCGTTAATGAACTCTGGTAGGTTTAGTATATAGTAGTCTATATTATTGAGACCATTATTATACATTATGAACCGCATATTGAAAAAGGCGGGTTCAATAGATAACGAAATTAGAGACCATAAGGTATATTATAAGTGCAAATTACGACAGGATCTTCTTAAAATTTATATACTTTTAATATATATACCCAAATATAATAATATAATATAATAATATTATATATAATATAAATTATTTTATATATATATTTTTATAATTACAGCCTACGAAGTATAGCTTTATCCTATAGTGAGTATGTATATAACTTTATCTGATGAGATATATGAATGAGCTATAATTTTACTACTATATCCTTCATAATATTCACAAAATACGTAGTATCATATTAGTACTATCTACGCTAAATTATTCATTTCGTAACAATAATCGGAATAGCTTAGTTAATTATCTTAGTATTCTATTATCTATGTAGAATAGTATAAATTACTACTATGATAGCAGTGAACCTAATGATCCCCAAGCTCTCCAGGTCCAATACCCAGGAGGTTATGATTTATATAAACTACTACTAATAACAAGAGGTTATGTTTTGCTTTAGAGGTGTCCTCAATACATATGATGAGTTCTAAAAAGAGAGAAACTGTGGGTCAGATAACTGATATTTGTATTTCGAGAGCTTCCAGTTAGTATGTTAAAAGTAAGACAGCACTATGTGATGCTACTTTTTATATGTTAAGGAAATCAGGGATTTTTAAGTTTGATATGGTGGGGTCGTCAGAGATATAAATGTATCAATCATTATGTGCTTGAGCGAAATTATGCAAAATATCCTTACCGCCGTAAGTATTGAAGCAACAATATTGAATTATCACAGGCTAGGGGTATTGAGGGATTAAGCGTTCTCTCGCCTCATAGCATATAAAAAAAAAGTTACTATTATTATATTTTATCAGGAATGAAAATTAAACTTCTTGTATTTGAGGGTAAAACCCCAATATTTAGTACACCACAACTTAGTTTTAATTGAGTTGTGTATGCTTCACTCTCTATCATCAATCAGACACATATGGCTGCATTAAAAAAATCATATAATTAATAAATTATACGCCTCAGAAGAATATTAAACTATCCTTATATCTTCGTAATATATAATATATATATACAAGTAACATATAATCATATAGAAAAAATATCTCAAAATAGACAGAAAAAATAGAAAGTATAGAAATATTAATAATACAATAAAAAACCACGTTAAGAAAATGAGAATGCTAAAAATAACTTACTATCTTTGGGCGTTACAACTTATTTCTAGTCAGGAATTTAGTCTATATTCTAAAATGAATACTTGCTGCGATATCACAATAAATTATGAGTATAAATTTAATAATATGATAGAATAGGTATTACGATTATTGGTGCCAGGCAATTGTTCTTTTACGACGCTTTAATAAATTTAATCATTATGAATTTCTAGCAAACATCAGACTAAGGATTCAATATACAATATTAAAATAAAAGTATATACTGTCACTTTTACTCTTGTGAAGTATGAAAAAAGAATATACATTGTATTGAACTAATTTATAGATTGACAACAGTGTACAATAAAATAGAGTTATATCAATATTCCTTTCCTATGTTCACACACGCAAGAAGATTTTTATAAGAGGTTTTGTAAGCATTATTGACATGTATTTATTGTCATAAATAATGTTCCCTCCAAGTTATATCTCTACGATATAAGAGATAAGATGTGTGAGAATTTTACAAATCTTTGAGTGTCTAACAGATAGATTGTATTTTAAATAGAGCAGCACGATAAATGTCATCCGCTCTGCGGGTTAATATCTAGCCTAATGGGTTCCTTTTATTTAGGAGATTTTTAGTTGTTTAAAGGGGAACCATTTGTGCTGCAAATCCCTCGCGTGCAAAGCATAATCCATAAATACGACTACTGTATATCAATTTTGAAATCTTGAAATTGATATTTAGATTTGCTGGATAAAAGGTAAACACATATGGTCTCTTTGCCCTGCCTTGATTAAACCTAACAGGCTGATAATAACCTCTAGAAGTAGGGTAGGATAAATAAAGGTGAGAGGTTGCATCAACTATAAACTACGTAAAGCTAGTAGTTTAGAAAGGACCATATATAGGGTAGTATATATAGTATAGGTGATGACGGTATATATATATATTCGGGAATGGCGGTCGCCCCGTTTGCTGCGCAAGAAGGTAGTGTATTTCGGCACTTTTTGACTTGTGATCTTTTTTGGAACCACTGCAATTCGGGAATTACTATGAAAATAGATACAACTGAGAAATTTACACTGAACCTTTTTACCGTTCAGACTCTTCTCATAGATATACCAATTTTAGTGAATTACGCATATTTGGAATTTTAATTGGACGTTATTATCATGGGTAGTTATAATAGAGAAGAGATGTTCTGGGAAGTATACGATTAATACTCCCGAAATCAACATTATTGTTCTGTGGCTTATAATTGAAGCGGAAGCAATTTGGGAACATTCAATATTATTTTAAAATTTAATGCAAATGATATTTATATCTATTGATTATTTAATTCGATATTTCATATTATATAGTAGCTTATTTAGCAGTTGGTGCAGCGAGTTGATTTGAAGCTATTTGAAACTAGCAGCAATTTATGAGTTCCCTATAAATAATTATAATAGGACGCCAGTACTCGTATCTGCTGGGTTTAGCTTGATTAACTGGTTATTTTGCTTACGACGGGTGTCTCAAAACCCCTTACTTTTCGAGAGCTATGTATGCCGCTTTGGATGCGTTATTACCTATTCAAGAAGATTTGTTAGCGGGTTTTTTAGGTCCTGGGGAATTTTATTAATTTGATATAGCGGCTTAGCTAAAACTACAGTCTCTGTTAAAGAATACAATACCTATTTAACGCAACTAGGTATTCCTGGTTGTGAAGACTTCTTGAAGAAATGTATATGAAAGATTGTTCAGTTTTATTTCTTTATTTTTATATTTCTATATCTATATATATTATATATATATATATATATATATATATATAGTATATATATATATATATATTATATATATATATATATAAAATATATATAATGAGATATATATATATAGTATCTAAGTAGTATATAGTATATATATATATTATATAATATAAATTATCGTCGTAATTCATAGAAATCAAGAAAGTAAAGTTTATTAGCACTTTTCGGATTGTTAATAAATGTCAAATTTCACTAATTAAAGGTATATTGAGTGATATCAATTTCAAAAGTTTTAAGTAAAAGTTAAAATATTTGACCAGTTAGGTTGGGTTAAGTAAAGTTCAAAATTTAAAAATTAAAAATTTAATCTTTTAAAAGAATATATATAGCTTAAAAGGAAGTTTATAAAAGCCCAGACTTCGTACTTTAAAAGTCTTTCTGTTTTAGACACATTTTAAAATTTGTCATGCACTGATATATAAATATATAGTACTATATATATAAATAGTAAAGTAAATATATAAATGTATAAGATAAGTAATATATATATATGTTAGTAATACGTATAATAATATTAGTAATAATATAGTAAATATATAGTATATTTATATAGTAAGTAATATAGTAATATAAGTAATATAGCATTTTATTATATATAGCAATTGTATCAAGAGTGATAGTGAGTGATACATATCATATATATATAGAGTATTTTTTTTTTTAGATGTAATAAAAAAAAGTGTTTATTCGCTTTTGTCATGTCAAAATCACTGAGTTATAATAGTAAAGTAATATAAGTATTATATATATAATATATATATTATATATACTGATATATATATATAACTTTATACATATAGTATATTTTGTTTAGAAAACATATATATACATATCATATATATATGAGTATTATAATATATATATATATATTAGTAGATAATATATATAAGTAATAATATATAATATGTAATAAATGAGATTTATCACGGAAAAAAAATAGTATGTTTATGCTGTGAGTATTTTAGTTTCTGTTCCAAAATATATATAATATCTATATATTAAGTAATATATTGAATATAGTATTAAACGTTTTCTGTTCAATATGAAACATTTTGTTATTCTCGAGTAAAACATCACACACATATAATCACACTCACAAAATTTTTATCAGGCTTAGAAAAATATATATAGATATATATAATATGTATATAGTAAGTAAATATTATTATATAGATGAGTATAAATACCAAAAGTAATAGTAGTATATATAAAAATATATAGGCTAACCTAAGAAATAGATTTATAGGATAAAAAAAGTTAGTTGTATGCTTGAGTATCTTTAGTTTCTGGTTATAAAAAACCATACATAAAATGTACATAATAAAGTGTACAACAAAACTGTACAACAAAAGTGTACAGAACCAGTTACCTGGTTCAGCACGATAAGTCTGTAGTAGTTATGCGTTTAATATATGTCATTCGCGTTCAATACCTACCCACAAATGACGATAAAATGACGTAGTTTAAACAAAAAAGAGAATCCGGTGATGCAATGTGACCTAGACTTTTAGTATAGGTACAGCTTGTAGCAGCTGGCAGACTTTCATTATTAATAATAATCATGGCTAACTTGAGTGATTTTAGTATGGTTATTGATACCAAAAATTATTATTAATATTAATACATTATTTTAATTATTATTATTATTATTTGATTTTATATTATTGATTATTAATTATTATTATTTATCATTCTTATTCATTAGTAAGAACAATAATGAAATCTATTAAAAATCATGTTGAATCTGCATTACATGTCTTTTTATTATTATTAATTATTATTATTATTATTTTTATTATTATTACTTATTATTATTACTATTTCGTGTTAATTTGTTTTGTTTAAAAATATTATCGCTTGACTTTTAGTGACAATAAAAAAAATTTTGAATAATAAAAATGAAATCTTGATAATTTTAAATTAAACATATTTGAAATTGAAAAAATTATGAAAGATTAAAATTAAAAAAAAAATTTCAAATTTATCTTTCGAAATTTTTTTTATTTACAATTGAAAAATAAACTTTCTATTGCGAAGTATAATTCAAAATAACTAATTAAAAATCAACTGCATCGTCTACTTACATTACCAGAACTGTAAAGTTAGTATTGAGAGTTGACGAATTGAGTTGTACGAAATTTGGAAACTTAGTATTTGAAATTGTGAAAAATGAATATTTAAAATATGAATGGAGAAAGTTATTGAATTTGCAAAGTGGAATTACTATATGTTTTGGTCAAATCATGGAATCTGGGCGTTTTTCTTCGCATTTTTTAGAAGAGTTTACGAATATTTTTTCTATAGTGTGAAATTAAAATCTTGGAATAATTTTACTGGCCAGCTGACAAGTTTAAACTGGAAAATTTTTCGTAAGTTCAATAATGGCACCTTGAGTTTTTTACGTGTATATTCGCTTTGCGTTTCAAGCATGGATAAATTATAGAACGCTGTCCCGGGTTGTTTTGCTTTTGTATACTAGTTTATAAGGTCGGAATAATGAGCTCTGGCCCTTTATCCTTGTCTTTTTTATACCCGTTGGTTGTTTATCAAAATCTTATTTTCCGTTTTAGCAATAGGCTGGGTATGCCGGTGTTTTATTACGATATTTCATGACTTTTGATGCGCAAAAGAAAAATTAATAAGAAAAATCGTAGTAAATGGATGAAATTGGGAAGAAACCCTTAGGAGAAAATTATTTATATCCGTATGAAATCTACTTGAAGTTAAAATGTTATTTCATAATCTGTGTTTTTCCAAATAGATCTACAGTATCATTAATTAATTAAAATTGATTTAATTGGTAAAAAGGGGATTTTCTACATCCTGTTTTTAAATTACTGTAGGGTTTTTCTATACACAAATTAAGCAATCGGACTTTTTCAGAATGCCCCCTCTTTTCTAAACAAGTTTTTAAAAGTTAAAATTTACAAAGTTTAGTAAACTGATTTGAGTAATTAATCAAAATAATAAGATGCTAAGTTAATCAAAAAGTGATTATCAGATAATCACATAAAATCATTCTAAACTTCGATAGCTGATATATTGGACAATTCCGCAATACGGTTGATCGCTCAAGTATTGGATCGTTAACTGAGAATGGAGAAACATTCTGTTTGCATTTTGAGATGCAAAACATCATATGTCCCTTCGTTTGTTAATCGTATATTTACTAGGTCCTTCTTTTCGTCTCATTTCCGAATTGTATCTCGTTCAGAATATCCCAACAATTAATGCCGAGTAAACTGTAAAAAAAAGAATAAATAATATTCGCGTATGAGCAATGTCAAAAAAACAGATTCTAAAGAGTAAATTGAGACTTGTATATAGATGCTCAAGGTATAGTATGTGTTTTGTTAAAGATTGAAAAATATGAAAATTTTGAGTTAATAAAATAATATGAAATTTTAAAAAAAAATATTCAGAGTTGTTGATTATAATACTATCAGATAGATATAGTATAGTTATAGACACCAGTAAGAACTTGGAATGCTTTGGGGGAAGAGATAGTAAAGTTTTTATATAATAAGTAAGGAGAGAGAGTATAAAATTGATTTAGGGAAATACAGAGGTGTAAATGGATAATAAAATTTCAATATATTGATCGTTTGATTGAGAAATTTAATGAAATTTTTTTCCGAAAATCGTAATTTTTGGGATATATTAATTATATTTATGTATGAGAGAATAAGATTAGAGTAAGATTAAGTAATACTCATTGAATAAATATATAGATAAGATGTAGAGTAATATACAGTTACATCGTACTATCCACTATATTTAATTAAAAAAAAAATAAAAAATAATTAACGATGAGTGTAAATCAAACCATACGATGGGTTTATACAGCTCTTCCTCTTATAGAGAAGACAATCTCCGTGATAGACATTCTAGTGGTGGTTGTATATTCTCTTCCTCGCCATGAGGACTGAGATGTCAAATTAATTGGAAAAAGTAAAATGATTTGTCATTGACAGTGCGTTGGTCATTAAAAGGAAGTTGTGGAGAATAAGTGTTTCAAGATGTTGACGAAGCAGTACGGTGCATCTAAGTTTTGTAATGCTTAGTTTTCATGTGTTTGTTGCAATTCTGTCTTGTTTGATTTCCGTGGTAATAAGTATCATGTGGCATCGTAATCAAATTCTGTAAATCAAAGGGTTATCTCGTCGAATGCCGTTTTCTTGACGCCCATTCACGTTCAAACAAGCAAGATTCGGTCTTTAAGTAGAGTCTTAGAACTGTTAGTGAGGACGCGATTCGAGTCAGTAACTACCACTTTGATACTGCAAGATCCGACAATCTTCTCCAGCGTAGATGAACGTTCACTCCATCTATATCTAAAATCGGATTCTAAATTACATAGACAAAAAATATAAATTCTTTAAACTGAAGAAAAGAGTACTGAGTTGAGGACTACAGGTACTATTTTGTTGAAATATACTGTAGTTTTATAATAAATAATACACATAGATTCTGTTACTACAGGAGTTACAACTCTTAAGTGGAGTGCAATTAAGTAGTCTAATAGTTTTATTCGTGTTACGATATATCATGGGAAACTTTTAAAATTAAAGTTATTTAGTATGAACATTGAAAGAAATCAAGTAAAAAGATATTTATTATTGTAAAAATTTATTTATTGAAATTGTATATTAATAATATGTACAGTGCTATTCAAACTTCGACATCTTTCTTTTAAAGTTCCCTTTCAGTTTCACCTTTAGCAATAGAGATAGTAATGAACTAGCATTTATTTTCTCTCCTTAGTATATTTTTGACTCTTCTTATAGTTTGTTGAATTCTGAACCTTGCTATCGCAGGTAAAGTCCAGGCGTTTTCTTGGAGGTAGGTCACTGGTGGGAAAACTGGACATGGGTGATTTTTCTGAGCAAATTGTCCGTGGATGCTGGTAAGTGATCCATTCTTTCGGTTCGAAATGTTGACTGTCTCGTCTGAACAGGTGATCTTTCTATCATCGTATACTGGTGTTTCGGGTCTATATGATAGATCTTTTTCCTTACCTCTAGTTTTCGAGTAGGTTCATCTACCGGTTGTGATACTGGTAAAGCTATAGCTTGTTCCACATTACTGGACATTTCTTCTGTTCTTCCGACTATTGGTTCATTTGGTTCCAATGTAGCTTGTTTTATTTTCACCTTCTTGTGTTGGTTCTGCTACTGGTTTTTTTTTTTTTTGTCCACCCCCCCATAATAATTTTTTTTTTTTTCTACATGCTTTTGAGTTCCACCCTCCATATTGAATTGCGATTCTTCAGTTTAAATTCCTGGTTTGTTTTAGGTGTTAGTTAAATAATTACTGCTAGATTCATATTTCATCATCATCTAATCATCTTAGGTTTTTCAATATTAATTTACGTTTATAGTTTGTATAACCATTTTCTTAAGTTACATAATTTTCTGTCTTGGTCTGAGGATTATTTGATATCGGTTTCTTCATTAAATTTCTCTCTTTTTTTTTTTTCGCTACTTTAAAGTTATCAACATTTACTCTATATATCTTGCCTGTTGTAAAGATCTCTTAAGAATGTATGTAGTACTTGTTTCAAATTCATTTCCGTAGGCTCATTGCGGAAAATTGGACGCTGCCATTTTCGAACAGTTTGGGGTGATAGGGGGGTTTGATTCTCATGAGTGTACACACAATCTCCTAATCTTTATGGTCTAGATCTTTTTGCCTTTTTGCTGCTGCGGGTTGAGTACTTTTTAACTTCATTTTCTAAGGTTACTTTTCAACAGGTCCTTCTTATCTTCTTATTCCTTTCAATAATTTCTCTATCTCTTTCGTCCTCCTTTATAGGTTTAGGATCTTTAATTTTTATTAAGGTCAGTTGGTATGTCTGACGGCATACGCTTAGTGTAACCATAGAGCAAAAAATGGGGATCTGTTTTTTAATGCTAACGTTGTAGTATTATTTATAACGCTGCTGTAGGCCAGAGTAAATATTGGTCCCAATGCGCGCTTGAATTAATCTTTTACATAGACATTCGCAGAAATTTCGCTATATTTTGCGTTTGTGGTTATCTCCAAAGCCATTTGAGAATTGGCGTGGTAGCCGACTTTATATTTCCACCTTTTTAATCTTAAACCTTTCTGCCATATACCTTGCATGTAGTTTCTACAAATTGCCCTAATGCGTTTTGTCAGAGTATTTGTATTCTTACTCGATGTGACATACTACTATCCTAATCTATAAAAATCTACAATATTATCACTATCCTCTCGAGATCTCATGATGCTGCTAATTCTACATATCTTGTTAATTGATCTTTAAAGACGAGTATGTATTTATTTCCTTGTCGTTGAGGTGGTTAATGGACCCATAATGTCCATAGCAATCTCATTTTGAACGGTTGTTCCCGAATAAAGATAGTTCTTATGTTGCCTTGTTTAGGCTTAGAACAACGTTCGCTTTTGACACGTATAGACGCTTTTAACAGAAAATCGTTCAGCTGCTTTTCTAATATTTTGAAAAATGATATCGTCCTCTTAGCTTTTTTCTTAAGAGTTCTTTCTGCGCCACTATGACCTGTATTGAGTGGAGATCAAGATCAATGGCTATATCTATCAAAGATTTTGGTAACCATATTTTTATAGTTTTTCCGTTTTATCTTTATATATATCATACTCTTAAAAGAAAGTTTTAAACCCTTTATGTTTACACGCTTTTTTGTACGTTCTTGCATATATCTACAATTACATTTCGCCGACTGCCTTCTGTTTTGATATAGTTGCGGTATCTGTAACGTTATATTTTCATCTTTTTACCTAAGATCTTGTATATTATATATTATGACTTAAACTTACCTTTATCTGATTCTTTATCTTTATTATTGGAGTTCATTAACTTTTCTTGATTTTAAACTATTATTTTCTTCAGGATGGTGCTCTATCATATATTGAGTTTTTCTTGTCTCGTTTCTTCTGCTCTTATCTCTTCGTCATCTATTTCACCTGTGTCCGGGATTATATGGACAGAGGTCTGCAACTGAGTTTTCTTCGCTACTTTTTATTGTTCAAAGGTTGGATGAAATCTGATCTGTAAAGAACATCTACTTAATTCTAGCTTTTGGATATCTTCTTAGAATGAATATTGCTAACTGCTTGCCGATGATGACAGTTTTCACTTTATCTTATATCAATTAGGTCCTACTTCCCTCAATGCGAGATGATTCCCCAAACATGTCATCTCGAGTAGGGGCATAATTCTTTTCCGCTTTTGTCAATGTCTGCTTGCTAAAAAAGCTAAAGGTAATATCTGTGTCTCACCTTTATCCATTTCTTGCAGTAATGAGCTGCACCTAATCCGTGGATGATGACCCGCGGTCACTACTATAAATTCTTTATCAAAATTAGGATATTGTACGATCGATCCTTGCTAAACAGTAAAAGTCGCTTTAATAGCTTTCTCACGAATGATCTTGTCTTATGTCTTCTCCGCCAATATGAAATTACTTGTTTCTTCTTGGAGTAGTAGTTTGGTTAGCAGTTCGGCGGTACTTGAAAAAGTACGTAAAGAGCGTTCTAAAATCCAAAGAACCCAAACACTGAACGTACCATCGGGCACGCTCACGTAGGTTTCTGATTCTTCGACAAAGTTTTCAGCTTCTCAGGGTATACAGTCGACTCACTTGACCCGAATGCACGTATCCTGAAAACATGACTGGTTTCTGGAATATCTTATTCTCCAATTTTAAGAACTTTGACAGTCAATAAAAAATCCTGGTTATTAAGCACCCAATAGGAAACGTATGTTTAATGAGAAGGATACAGATCGTTGAGAGTAATATTATTAACACCATAATCTTTATAGCTTTATATACAATGTATACCTAGAAATCCACTTAACACGAGGCTCATCACATCACTCTACTGAACACTGCGGGTGATTGTTTCAGTCCCATTGGTAGTACTCTTGCTTGCAAATCGCTTCTGCGTTCCTAAATGGCTAGTAGGAGTCTAACTCCTTCTGTACGCTCAATCTATCTGAGGGTGACGAAAGCCCGTCGAGAACGAGTCGACACAAGCTGAGAGAAAATACGTGAAGCTGCGTCCTAAGTGAGTTCACCGTGGTCCCTTGATGAATGGAATGGGAACGGAGAGAGTCCCCATGATTGACCATTGTGATTTATCTTCCTATAGTCGAACACAGAATCTGGAGACGCGCTCCAGATTTTAGGTATCACTAGCACAGTGGACTATCTGTGAGGGGGACACTGATTGTCATCAGGTTCTTCCTCACGTGGTCCTCTGTCCAGTTATTAATAAGCATTCTTTCAGCGAAGAATTCTACGGTTTGCGTGATCTGCGGAGTTGACAGGACTTGGGACATGTTCTCTCTAGTTCTAGTTTAAAATTGTAGTTGCCGAGACTGCCTATGGGGGTAATCGTGCCGAGTTCCCCGACGGTCTCTGTTTTTGCATAGAGAAGAGAGAAATGACAATAAGTAGTATGTAATTTGCAAGTTCCTACAGGTACATGGTACAGCTCCGATACTTTTATTCATCTTTCGTCAATGAGTCACTCTTTGGTAAAGCTGCATATTACAATTTCTCTTCTGAAACCAATCAGGTTATTGTGGTATGCTTCCACTTTTATATCTTAGTCTGGATCTTGACTAGTCTTGCGTGCTATCTGCTTCATCTGGGTATAAGCCGGTGTTGCGATTGACTCTTTCTATATCGGTGTATGATCCCTTCCAAGACTGGATACGCGCTGATTGTTCTGCCTTTCACCCTTTAATTATCTCAATAGGGCGCGGCTCCCTAAATTAATCAGCTCTATTATTATATTACCTTCCTTCACATTTGATAAAGTACTCCGTATAAAAATGGCTGCGCTACCTCTAAAGGCATCTGTTGGTACTGTAATTACCATGCTGTTGTCAGGTAATTGTTGCGCTTTTTGTCATCTTTCAATTTTGGGCTTCTTTAATAGTATACTTTATAATTAGGTATGATTCTTTTATTATAATTAAGTTTAACTATACACATTGTATCTGTATCCTCATATAAATTAGGTTCTCCTATTATTTCAGGTGTGTATTTATCTAAGTTTTTACCATTAGTATTTATTACCAACAACTTTTCTTTTATTCTTTCTTTATCTACTTTTGACATAAATTGTTTATTGTCAGATTGGGCTTGAGAGATTTGGGCTGCAATCATTCTTGCTGAGGTCTTTACGCTCTTTCCCGTCGAAGGCGATGACGGATATTCATCGTCAGCTTCTGGGACCCATAAGTCTCTCTCTTCCTTACTGACATTCCACAAAGTATGTTCATCTGCACATCTTTTATCTTTAAATTTATGATGTGTCTTGTGGTGATTGTTCTTGTAGTTCAAACTTGTAGTTGAGTTTGATGCTTGTTGGCTGATCAATTCCAAGTTTACATCTACATCAGTACTAGTTTGATTCTCCTCGAGTTCACCTACATATGATGTCGTGGTATTAGACGCCTTACGTACCATTGGCGTACACACGGGTTGTGTGGTTTTTGTTTTAGGCCTTGAACCGCTATACTGACCTTTTAGCGGGTGCAGAGTGTTTGCGTGCATATGTGATGGTTGCAAGCACTCCACATCTTGAGTGTGTTGAATGGCTGAGTCTTCAGTGCGGGTTGCGTCACTCTTCCATCTTCTAGCCCTGTTACCATTCCTATTTCTCTTTCCATTCGCTTTGGCATGATTGAGGTACCTTGGTGCGCATTCCTTAGTATCTCTGTACCAATTTGAATATCTATGAGGATTTCGGTATGTATTGTGAGCTTTGGATGGTGCGGTGCGGTACCGTACTGTGTTGTCACCATCAACCAATATTTCATTTTCAGAATCTTTTCTATGATTGGAGTGATTGCTATGATTGCTATGATTGCTATGATTGCTATGATTCCTCCAATATTTTCTCTTCCAACTACGGTTGGGGTTTCTGGCAAAATTCCTTTTAATACCATTGCAACGGTCAGAGCTCTGATCATAACCGTGCTGATCAATTACTTCAGAATTATATACATAATTCTCTTCACCATGATCGAAAAGTACTGTTTGATCAGGTGGATAAGGAGTAAACTCCTTATAATCTAACATGTGAGTGCTGTGCTCATTCTCACTATAATTATTTTCTAAATCTGAATCAGATGATTGACTATTGTGCTCATTCTCATCAAGGGATGTGTATGAGTCTTCATCTGTATATTTGCCAGTGCGCTGTATCATATCTGCCGTTTCATGTGCGTACTCCATATGAGTGCGGTTATCATCACTCTGGACATTGCTTTCAGACTCCAAGGACTCTGATTCTACTTCGGAAGCTTCCTCACGGATTACATATAGATCCGGAGTTCTTGAGACTTTATAACAATACTAGGTTCACCTTCAAAGACATCTCCATGCGATGCGGAAGTCTTGAGGGCGCGGCGGTCTTTTTATTATCTCCCTCTACTGGTTGTTTATCTCCTCGTACCAGTCTTCGGCATCATTTTGGCTGTTTCTTGAGTACCTATTATTAATATGGTACCAGCCTCTATTTTTGCGCTTATTTCTGCACCTATTTCCATAATTTATTCGCTTATTTCTTTTATTTCTCTGCCAGTTCTTTCTATTTTTACATCGGTTAAATCTTCTGCCTCTCTGCCATACAGGATTCGGTTGTCGTCGCCATGGGTCTGCACGGGCATAGTTATAAGTACTATGGCATCGGCCCGATCTCTTATTCGGTCTACGACGTCTTATCTTCCTCCTCCGTTGCTGCCAGCGATTCTCCGTTGTTCCTGATGTCTTATCTTCGCAGATTATATTCGATCGTTGGTTGGAACATTCCTTGTCCACCATTTTCGCGGATAGTTTTACCTTTTTGTCTACCATTAAAGGTATCGGATTATTCCAATCTACTTTTAAACCTGTGCTACTTTCCTCCTTGAAATAGCACTTCCTATCCTTAAAATCGAATATGAGTGGGGTCTGTGACAGTATATCACAGCCTAAAATGAGATTACCTTCGAAATCACAGTTATCTCCTACTATTACAAATTTAAACTGACATGTTCTATTAGCTATCTCTAATGTAAGTGTGGTGATTCCATACACCTGTATTTTAACACCCTGGGTTAAATTTACTTCGGAGATTGAGTTTAATGGTCTTTGGGAAAATTAAATTCAAAACACCTTCTTAAATCGGTTTAAAGTGTGTGGTGTATTTAAGAATGTTTAAGGGGGACGATTCCTTAATCGATAAAAAGCTCGTTCATTATGATAATAGCTTTATCATTATTTGCAAAAATACTACAATTTTAAATAATAATTGCGGCTTTACTCTTTGGTGCGGTGTGGTGCGAAATTGTTCTGGTCCGCGTGACTAATATTACACACTTTGTGCGGCAATGGTGTTTTATCATTCATATTTGAAGCTACTCTGCCGCTTGGTGCTTCCTCAACTAAGCTACCTATTCTTGTGGCGCGCATGCGCGACGCCTTGCCTTTTCTAAAAAAGCTTTGTTCTGTACCTTAGCACACATGCTCTTTTGGTTGAGCTTCCACCTTGTCACTGTCTATTCGCTTTCGCTTATTGGTACGATGGGTTAAACTTTCTTCACCATCTTTTCTGACTTGCCTTTTCCCTTTGTTGGGGATCTCACCCTTTTCCCAATATTTTACAACTCTTGTGTATATTACCTCTAATATACTCTGCTTCGTCCGTGTCTTCTTCTGAACTGGACGG
>JABUQX010036866.1:37500-52500 GCA_015478945.1 Trachelipus rathkii
CTCAGACCTAGGATCAATTACGTTACTAATTATAGACTTCCGGTCTGTGATAGATTACGTTACTAATTATAGATGCAAAGTGACTGTAATGCAGTGATACACGTAATACATAACTTTGCCTCATTTATGTATTATGAAGCAATGGCAGCATTGTCAGTGTGATTTCACTTTCATTTTCTATGTTTACAGTGTGTCATTACAATGGCTCATCAGAAGAATAATTGTAAATATGTTTATAATTCATGCGTAAACGACAGCCAATAAAAACTTAGTTTTCGAAACTTAACTTTTGGAACGCGAGTTTGATTGGTCGTCGCTTTGCAAGTTTAATAATTATAATAATAATATTTATTATTATTATTATATTATTAATTATATTATTATTAATTATTATTATTCATTTTATTATTATTATTATTATTTATTATTATTTAATGTTATTTGAAGTTACTGCGCATTATATAAGGGGTGTATATAGATTTATATTTGATTATATAGTGCGGTTAGCACATAATGTACTAGATTGTTTGTATCTTTCCACGTTTCGCGTTTCAGAAAGAGAAAAATTGAGATTTCTCATGCGACAGAGTTGGTCGGTTTGTAAAAGATTACCATTTTTCATTTCTTCTGAAAGTTGAATGAAATATATGGTAGTTTATCAAAATAAGGGTTTAAATAAGGTGATACATCATTTATTTATTATTTTAAGGATTCTGATTGGATGGCGTAAACTCCATTGATGAAAATTTATATATATAAATAAGAAATTTATTGAAATTTTATAATTCTTTTTGCTTTTATCTTTGTCCATTGAATTGTTACAAGTTGGTTTACGCCGCTTTGTAGCTCCTCTGATCGATATTATTATTATTTAGTTAGTGTGCGATTTCTTGTTTTGTGCGTGTATCTGTGGTGTTTTTATTTGTTTATTAATATTAATGTGGTTTTATATTTGTTTTAATGAAAAAAAAAAGGGGTTTGTTGTAATTTCAAATGTGGAATCTGGTTGGCTTAGTTTTTTCATTGTATTTGGATTATAAAAGTAGCCAAATAGTTGTTTTATAGTTAAGTTATATAGTTAGTTACTTAAAACGTATTAAAGTTTATTTGATAATTTTAATTACTGAAAATTTGTATAGTAATATAATATTATTAAATTTTAGTTATATATATTTATATATTTTAATCCTTAAAGTTAATAGCTTTCAAAAGGAAAGGTTACATTTGTTAGTTAAGTTTGAAATTCACACTATTTGTTTAGTCTTAAAAATTGGATTCGGTACATCTGTATTATATAATATATAAGTAATACACATATGGGTTTAGGTGATTTGACGCCAGTAAAATACACACCAAGTAATTGAATCATGACACAGTGTGTGTATGGGTCTTTCGTATGCCTAATGGGTTTGGAAGGGATAGTACACTACAAGTAAGTTTAATATTTTTCTGATGATTTCTGTTTGGAATTAATAAATTTTAGGAGGAATTTAGTAACTTTTTTTTTGTTGTTTAACATTATGAGGCGAGAAGGTTAACGCATTTATTCCTAGATTTTACATTTACCAACCTGTGCCGGGGTTAATTATTTTCAACTTTTGCTAGAATGTGCTATTTTACGGGCTCGGTTAACTCAAATTATTAATTTTATGTTTTTGCATTAAGTTTTTGCCAACTCTTAATGATATATACGAAACTAAGTTTTTATGATGCTATTCTATTTTTAAGAACTTATTCATTTAAAATCACAAGTTCCATTTCAAATTTAACTTTTTTTAGAAAATCCACTCGAAATCATTTTTTCGTTTAATCGGGATTAATTTTAAGTAAATAATTCAGTAAGTTAAGTTGTGTTGGCAAAAGTACTTTACTATTTGAATCTCTAGACATACAGTGACTGATCCATTTGAATTTTCAATATACACTAGTTAATATATCTTCACAGTTTTTTTAACCATAACTATATATATATGTACATTTCATTTATTCATATACTTATGATATACCCATAAGTTACTCTGACATTAACTCAAGATTAATAATTATAGTTCAAATATACTTATAGTTAATTATAGTCTTAATAATTATTTAAATTTAAGATTTATAAATTACGTTATGTGTAAATAGTACAATTTTGTATTGATGTTATATATTTACTTATTCTTATATATACTCATTTATACTTTATTATTCTAATATATATTATATATATACTAAAATATTTCGATAGTATTATAATATTTAATACATATATCTGTTATGTATATATATTATATATAATTTAATTATAATATATATAATATTAATTATATATAAATTGTTATGTAGGCTCATAATAAGAATTTATCTATGTATAATGATTTTGTTTAAATAAGTTATATAACTTATGTTGATATTTAATTTTCAATTTAATTTTACTTTTAAACATTAAACTAATATTTTAATAAGATTCGCAAAACGTTATTTTATAGTTATATAATTTATATAAGTTATCTTATATTATTTTATATAATATTATTAATAATTACGTGTTGGTAGTTATGTGGGGTGTTAGAGTTTCATGGTTGTTAGTAGATGCGCTAATAATTGTGCTTGCTATTATGTATGCAGGATGTCTAAGTAGATATTTTACTTTACGTGAATATATTTCATTCAAATTAGGGATAATATATTTACAAGCCCCCTAGTTATTTAAATAAATATATTGAATTAAAAATATTAATATTATTATATATATATAATTATTATTAATATATATATATTAATAATTAATTATTATATTATTATAATATTTATATATTAATAATATTATATTAATTATTAATATATTATATATATTATATAAATATATATATATTAATATATATAATATATTAATATTAATAAATTATATTTAATATATATTATATATTAATATTTATTGATTATAATATAGTATTGTATAGTACTAATTTAATCTGTTAGTTAACTGTAAGGTTTACTTATACGAGTTGCGGTTTGTAGCGTATATTGTTAAATCTAGATTATTTCTAAAAACATTAATATTACTGAGTTATATTTAATATATTCTAATGATTATTAGTGATAATAACCTATATTACTTGTATAATAAGTTAATCTAATACAGTTATTTATTTTTATTTATTAATAAATACTTCATATAATTTTTACCTAAGTGGTTATATTCATTCGTATAGTTTGGATATAGTTTAGTCCAATTAAGGACGCTTAGATTTCGTTCTTATAATTATATTTTATTAATGATTAATTTCAATTAGGAGATGAAGCCTTGAATTATCGAAGGATCAGTTAACTATTACGCTTTTGGTTTAATATCTAGAAGTGAGATAAATGTTTCCCAAGGGGTTCAAGTATCTGAGATCCTTAACCAAGACTCTCTGGGCAGAGATGCAGACCATCTCAAGTCTCCTCCCCTTGGAGATAAGACCACACGAATCGCTCACTTACTACTCCGACAGGCACTATTACTACCCAATCCCTACCTCACCACACAAGCACGCATAGAGACCAATTTACGGCTCGTCTCTGTTTAGATACCACTACTTTTGCGGAGATTTATGGACGGGAGGAAGGGCACTCGAACGTAACGAAAGGAAAAATATTGACTGGGTGCAGCGAAATTGTAGGGAGAGATCCCTATCTCTTATTAAGGTCGCGCGAAGGAATTTAAAGTTGGTGAGTTCCTCAAATGCTTGATGGTCCCTCCCAAGCTTCTTGAATATCGCAACAGGGTCTCGCACCATGCGTCGGCAGGTTGAAACCCGAGGCCCTAAATATGAAGACTCAGGTGAGTATTGACATATAATACCTGAACACTAACTTTCGTGATTCAGGTTCTGAGGGAGGAATAATCGTATTACAGGTGTTAGGATGAGAAGACCAATGGGAATTGGAAAATAACGACTTGCTCACGTGGTCCGGGACACTATGTGCAGAGCCAATGATGGGGCATATCTCGTTTTATTCAGTATCGCAAAGGAATAGAGCGCTCGCATAGGATATGCAATATCCGACCACAGAGACTCATGTTCTTGATTAGCAACACTTCGTATTGTACTGTGTAATCAATCTCTTGAATAACACACACTAATATTCTCGGATAAAATATATTATATGCCTCCCTGTAATCTCCGGTATCAGGAACTTAAAGGCTCCAATTTCACACAAGCAACCTAATATGAGGTTTTAAGACGTTTCTGAAAGAAATTAGAGGGAATACATGTAGAAAGACTAACATATCAATATAGATATAATCGGATAGCGGCTTGTCCTCAGGCGAAACTTTGTCACAAGCCTAGATATGGGTTATGATGATAGTTAATCTCATGGAAGCTCATGAACTCTGGTATCTGGTGATATTAATGGTGAGCTTTGTCGATTATAATCAACTTGTAAATGGAGAAATTGAAGTTAGGGTGAACGTCCTCTAGTTAGTAGTTTGGACAGTCGTTGGTAAAACCGTACCAGGAACTAATGTTCTAGATGTTGCCAAACTGGTTAATATTTAGTATATTGGATACTACGCTTCGGATGACTAGCATTGAAGACTAAAATATGGAGATATAAGAGTGGGCATTGAATGAATTTATTTATACTATAAGATATTTATTATCTCAGAATATCACGCCAACTCTATTCAAGGAAGGACCACCTCATGATTGGGGCTCCTAAATGTCATTAGAGTGTGAAGTTATAAAGGGATTAATATTTAAATCTGTTTAACTGTGTAGGTATTTGGATGGATTAAAATATGGTGCGCTCTAACAAACGATTAGGAATGGTAATTGGATCCAGCAATAAAGAGATAACGGTGTGTGTGGAATGAAATAGAAAAGAAAAATCGAACGTAGAGTGTATGATTTGACAAAATCTGATGGTATTTTTTATATTTATGCCTCTTAGTAAAATAGACCACAAGGTTCTCAGTCCGAAAGGTTACAGAAAACTCTGGCAATTAATTTATTGGCCTAATATAATAGACTTATGACCGCCAAATACAGAAGAGGTAATTTATGATTTTTCCTCATATACAGTAGTAGATCTGACTAATAAGTATATATATCCCAGGTTAATAATAATAAAATTCCCAGTTCCTATTTAAAGTAACATGAGAACAGTAGAGTCATTTTAAGTAAAGTTATATATGATAAGTGATAGTTAGGCAAAGGTACTATGTACATGAATTATTATGAAAGTATCACTAAAAGCCTACTCTAATATGCCAAGATAAGACTCGGTACAAAATGTGAGTCTTAACTTAACTAAATGTATAATCAGGATAGATGATATATTCATACAGCCCTAACGAGTTATTAATTGATTGAGGAATACGTGTTTATGATGGATATAAAATTTACTATATATTAATGTGTTAACTATATAGGTGGTAGGATGAGGCATTTAAAGGACAAGCAGTGTGCGCCCCCCAATACCAAGAGTTTACACTTTCCTTTTGAAATATGAGGGGAGCAACAGCCGAAAAAAAGCAAACCGGCAGCTCGAGAGTAAATAAGAGTAAAGTGGTTTCTCACACAGGTGTCAAGATTGCTCAACGATAGAGATTTTTTCCTGCTCGGTGTATGGGAGTATCTTGTTTAGGAAAACATTTTCCTCTAGGTCGTCAAGGTACCACCGCTAAAACCAGAAAGACTATGTACTATTCGTTCGTTTCAATATTTCTTGTATTTGTCGTAAAGTGGAAGTGGTTTTGCTAATAAGACTAATTCGATTTTGAATAGATAAAACCTGATTTCACAGTTATCATGATAAATAGTTAAAGACTAACTCTTGGAGTAACGAAGCAGAGTATATATATAATTTAAGTAAATATATATATATTAGGTAATATATATCAACATAATAATAATAATAAATTATATGATAATATAGAGGTATATGTATGTATGTATAATGTATCCATGTATATATATAATCAAAAGTGGAAAATATATGATAGTACAATTCAGTAATAATATAGATTTGGTTTAGTGAGAAATAATAGTAAACCCATTTATACGTTTATCACATTTGAATATAGCGATAAAGCGAATTCAAGACAGTGATATTATACGAATTATGAGTTGAATTTTGAGGCTTCCATTGTCATATTATAGAAAAGGATGTCTTCGTTATTGTTGTATGCGCTAAGGTACAGAAGCACAAGGCTCTTTTTTCTTTATTTAGAAAAGGGCAAGGCGTGCGCGCATGCGCGCCACCAAGAATAGGTAGCTTTTAGCTGAGGGAAGGCCACCAAGGCGTAGGAGCCAAGAGATGTTTGTATACAATTTGGAAGTATAAGGAGAAACAGAGTAGAGGGACAACTCTGATTGTGCTTCTTGCATGCAGAAGGGTGTCGCTGAAAGTGACTCTGTATTTTGAAATCATATTTAGTCACGGCTGGTTATAAGGGTGGCTCATGTAAACAAAATATATATTTTCCGTCAGCTCACCATATCCGCCTACCAAGATAGAGCAAACAGGCCAGTGCCACTCAATTATTATTAAGGTCTGACATTCATAGTAATTACATTATGAGCAATATAGATTGGATTAAAGTAGAATATAATGTCGCATAAATAGATACTGAGCTTGGTGTATTCTCTCGGATCTGGCGAAGAAAGATCGAGTGGTACCAATTGGCTCTGACATTTCCTTAATAATGCACACACGTTTTTTATCAGAAAATCGCGGACTCTTTCGGAAGAAAGGGATAGCGCTTTTTTTGAGATTTAATTTTCCAAAGACATTTATATCAGTGCAATCATCGAAAAGGGTATTAGACCACACAGGGAGAAGGGTTAGCATTGTGTAAAGTACAGGGTGAATTATAAGAAAAGTCAATACCAGCGCTGCCCCAAAAAGGACTCAGCAAGTAGCTAGGCATTAAGGGAGAATAGGCGTATATAAGACATTAGACAGTATAGTCAGTATAAAAGGTGTAAGGAATAGGCTAAGCTTGAAGTGAATAAGAGCGAAGGAGAGGTATTTAAGAGCGTGAAAGCTTGAGGCATGGATAACTGGTGGATTTCGAGACGGGACAGTAGATAAAATACAGCACTCTTTATAGGCATGATGTCGGAAGCAGAAGTCCTGTCGCACAAGGAACACGCCAAGTACAATATAGTTGGCAGAGTCATATGAAAGAGAGGGAATTAGACTAAAAAGTTTTTGACTATTTGTCAAAGGCAGGGGGAGAAAGATAGGGCACAGGGTTTATAAGAGTCAAAGGAGAGGGTGGAGTTAAGAGAAATAAAGTCCAGATATCGCCTTTTTCAAGTGGATTATAGACGAAGCATTAAGAGGTAAGACCTTATGGCGGAGAAAAATGGAGTGCGACATAAGCAAGTGTCTCCCAACCAGGACAATCGAGTGACGACGCATATGAATCTGCGAAAGTAGAGTTTTAAGACCATCTTTCACGGAGAACAATAGCGGGGCTGCAGGAACAAAGCCTCCTGCTGGCAAGCAACGGAGAGGAGGTAATAGACTTTTAAGCGACGTTTCGTGCTATAAGTGTGATCCGCCACTCAACGAGAATACGGGACCCTGGATGCACATAACGTATATTCCTTTTTATTTTATACTTTTCGTTAGCCCGCCGTAGGCAAAGAACCGCAAATCGATCGAGCGTGTACGACAAAACCGCAGAGAATCCTGTATGCAGGATGCAGTGCATGCTAAGTAGAGGTTTTAATTCCGCGATGGATAAAAAAAACAAAAGCAGGAGACTTTTGGGGCACAGGAGAAATAATATAGGAAAATCAGCGTATCCCTGTTAGAAAGCGAGATGAATATAATAGAAAGTGGGAGGGGCTGGGCAGAAATAAGGGCGGCAAAAAATAGCAAACAAAGGCTTGAGTTATACGCGTAGTTAATTGAGATTATTTTTTAGGGTTACTTCAAGAGACAAACAGCCAAGCAAATGTCTGCCGAAGTGTTTCAAGACTCTATGATAACAGAGTAGACAACAGTAGAGGGTGAGGATATGTAAAGAAAAAGGCGATACACGCCTTGTCAGAACTCGAGAACTAACGTATGGTTGTGAAATGAAATGGCTCTCTCTTTAGTAATGAGAGGGTGAGTTACTACAGGCTTCATTTCGGGATATAAGTGATAGTTCGTCAAGTATAGCTCCTCAGACCTCCATTAAAGTTTATTGTAAAATTACCCGTGAGGAATGACTTTCAAGATCACGACTGAATGACAAGGAGTTGCTCTGTGGAGAGTGACCTCTTGAGAAAGCAGATTCGACAGGTTTAATGATCAATGAAACGCGCAGCATCTCAAATATGAAGTACTCTGCAACAAATTGAAAGCTGGGGCAGATATGGATACAGCGCACTTGGCAAATATAGTCTCAGAACAGGACAGCGGACATTCAGTATACGATCAAGCTACCTCCGATTTTTTTATGATCTGAGAGATGGAGCATGCATATTATAGTCTAATTCATTGATTCTAGATTTTTTTGCACGTACTGTTTGAACGAAGTATATTATTTAGTGAAGAGAATAGAGGACCCGGATGGCACTCACCATGAAATGAGAACTCTCATACAAGAGGAGTCCTACTTTACTCTCTTATAAGGAGTCCAACGTCTTGAAAATTACGAAAAAAACGCACGCCAGTGAAGCGTATTTTCGAATCATGTGATTATAGAAGGGCTTTAGGATTCTGTGAAGTATGTATATAATTTTTCTTTGAAGGTAATATACATGGGATACGCAGGCCAATCGTTGTGTTGTGATATGATGATCCAGAGCCTCTTGAAGCCACAAATTATGTCACCAATGGGACTCACTAAAAGGAAATATATCGCCAGCTCAGCAACAACGCTCTAGAAACCGAATAGGTGTCCGAACAAGAAAACGTTAATTAATGGGAATAATGGAATATTCAAGTAGGCATCCAATATGAAGGCGGACTTCAATAATGCGAATCATTACAGTCAACTACACATACAACAAGCTCTCTCATAGAAAAGATTTCTGAAAATGAAATATGGTGGATGGTGACAACCAGTACAGGTACCAGCACCGCACCATCCAAAGCTCAAACAATGGACTATAAGTCCAGGAAAATCCTCAAACTTAGATGATTCAAATAGGTACAAGGAGGATTACTTAAGGAATGAGCGCACAGATATGGTACCTACAATTTCATGCCAATAGCCAATAGAGCAGAAAAGAGACACATCAGGAGATCGGTAAAGACGCAAGGCTGGACATTAGGAGAATGGAATGGGAAGCAGAGAAGGTGACGCATCGAACGCGGCTGCTACTGTGAAACATGCAGTGGCCAGCGATCTCCAAGAAAACACACTCGAAACTCGTGCTTTCAACGCTATCACATATGTGCACCGCGCAAACACTCTGCCACCCGCTTAAAAGGTCAGTATAGCGGTTCAAGAGGGCTCAGCTACAAAGAAAGACGAGAGACAAGCACCGGTGAATGGTTCACGCGGCCAATTGGCCTACGGTTGCAATGGCGTCTCTTAATTTAACCACGAGATGCATGATTGTCTAGAAGGTGGAACTTGCGCTCCGGGGAAGTGCGTAGAATACATATACAAAAAACTGAGGTACATGATTTGTATTGCGTAAAAGACGTTCGCGCAATTGATCCTCCGCCTCTCAACATGTGCATTCAACAAAACTTCATACTATAACGCAAGGTTATGAACGACAGGGGAACAGAACGAATCAACTACGAAGAGATATACCATCACTAGTAAGAGGTTCATATAAAGAATAAAAGAGATGTGCAGGCGATTAAGACATACTTTAGTGAGGAAATTGTTCCAGGATAAGACAGGACGAGGACGCCTCTATGCATGTGTTCCCGCGAAGCTGGACGATGAAAATATCTCCGGTCTCGCCTTCCTGAACGACGGAGGAAAGAACCGGCGCCTAGGAATGACGCTCTCAGCGAAGAAATGTATTGTGCAGCCACTAGGATTCTCGAGTCTCTAGTTCTGGACCCTTAATAATCGGGAATTTATTCAACGGATTGAGAAGATACAGGAATATCGGATATAAAATGAAAAGTGGTTCGCGCGATGTCAACTACATCCTGATGGGGTTAAAAACTTTGTGATTACTAAGAGTATATCGACACCGCTTCGAAAATTAATAGTATGAGAACCTAATATTTCATGAGGGGATTACAGACTCGAAACAATGTGGTAAGTAGTAGTAAAAACTGTTAATTATAATAAAAGCATCATACCTATTTATAATACGGACTATCATTTAGAGAGCACAAAAGTTGTGGATATGATGTAAATAACGGCAGACAGTTATTACGCTGGACAACAGACTTGGTACGTTACGTAGTTTTACAATGAACAGATGGCCTTTTGTAGATTGATGAAACAGAACGTGATCTGCGAAAGTCAAATGATGTGCTTCTACTACACGGCAGCTAGCTTTATCCATAAAATTGACTCGGGAGTAAATAATTAACGTTAGGTGGATTAATTTAGGGAGCCGCGCTTATATAGACCGCTCAATTAAAGTTTGAAGCCTTACTTAACTCTATCAGTGCCTATCCAGGCTGTTTGAGGAAGGAAGTCATTACGCCATGGCAAGCACTCGGAAAGAGGCAATTGCAACACGCCAATACGCATTGACTGTAGCAGCGCAGGATAGCATCCCCGCACAGACTTATATTGGCAAATGGATCAGAAAGAGGATTTATTAAACAAAGTGGGTATAGATGAGCCCAACTCAGTATACAAGGTAGAAGCGGTTATGCAGCAAAGAGATATTACTGCGCCCGTTATACACAAGGCACATATCCTTATCCAAGACGGAATGGATGTAGATCCGGAAAATGATTGCGAATGTGTAAGATAGTCGTAGTCAGGGAGGGTGATTACAAACGGACCCTCTGAGGCGGATACTTTTTAGAATGTAACAAGATTATTGAGTCTGTTCTCTATCATAAGCATATATAAGTAAGCATAGGTGTAAGGACCTGGGTCCCTCGCTCAGGGTCGCTGAGGACTAGGTGCAGGAGATCGCTCGCCAAAGAAGGTTTACTCGAGGGCAGTATTCAGACAGCACAACATACTCCGAATAATCCTTCAAATCATAAGCCAAACTCTAATATGGAGAGATTATAGGGGCCCAAAAATGGGGTCGCTCTTGTCCGCATGTACTCGAGGAGGTTTAGACCTTTAGATCATTATCGGTAGAGAGAAGGACGATTATTTTATCAGAAGAGTAGAATACGGCGACGATGCAACGAGGATCACCGAGGACTTTCGGAGGACAAGACACACTTCATCTCAGAAAAACCAATCAGGAGATGTCGCTCCCGCGACCAAAGACTACGAGTGCAATTGCTTAGTCACCGCAGTTGTACTACGAAGTGCTAGGGGAGGCGCGAGTTCCCACTTGTGTGTCCCAGTCTCACTTATAGAGGAGGAGAGTGTATTAGATAGTATATACAGGGAGAAGATGGTAGCAAATAAGAGGGGACTCCTTCCCCGATATCCTCCCATGTCATTCAAGACACGGTGAACTCACTAGGACGAGCTAGTATATTCAGCTGTGTCGACGTTCTCGACGGGTTCTACCAGATAGCATTGAGCGAAGAGAGTAGACCCCTACTAGCATTTAGAACGCAGAGAGGAGTTTGGCAGCCAAGAGTACTACCAATGGGACTGAAACAATCACCCGCAGTGTTTAGTAGAGTGATGAGCCTCGTGTTAAGTGGATTGCTAGGTATAGATTGTCTATCATACATTGACGATATAATAATATACTCTCAAGATGTACCTTCTCATTACAATAGCCTATCAAGAGTTTTTGATGCACTGAGGAAATGTAACTTCAAAGTTAAATTGGAGAAATGCCAATTTTTCAAGAAAGAAATAGTCTTTTTAGGATACTTGATTTCGGGTCAAGGAGTCACTGTAGACCCTGAGAAGCTGAAAACTTTGTCGAAAATCAGAACACCTACGAGCGTGCCCGAGGTACGTTCAGTGTTGGGGTTCTTTGGATTTTTCAGAACGCTTTTACCGACTTTTTCAAGTACCGCCGAACCTCTAACCAAACTACTCAAGAAGAAACAAGAATTCATTTGGGGAGAGGAACAAGAAAGATCATTGAGAAAGTTAAAAGACTTACTGTTAGCAAGATCGATCGTACAATATCCTAATTTTGATAAAGAATTTATAGTTGTGACCGACGCATCCATCCACGGATTAGGTGCAGTATTACTGCAAGAAAATGATAAAGGAGAAGAATTACCTTTAGCTTTTGCAAGCAGAACATTGACAAAAGCGGAAAAGAATTATGCCCCTACCGAGATGGAATGTTTGGGAATCATCTTCGCATTGAGGAAGTTTAAGAACCTAATATATGGGAATAAGATAAAAGTGAAAAATGATCATTGCAGCAGCAGTAGCAATATTCACTAAGAAGAATATCCAAACAGCTAGATTAAGCTAGATAGTCTTTAAACAGTTATCAGATTCAATCAACCGTTTGAACATATAAAAGGGTACTGAAGAATAACTCAGTTGCAGCCTTCTTGTCCGATACATCCGGACACAGGTTGGAAATAGATGACGAAGAGATTAAGAGCAGAAGAAAACGAGACAAGAAAAAACTCGTGTGGTCAGATTACCCGAATGAATGAGTAGTAGAAGGCACCATGCCTCGAAGGAAAAATAATATTTTAAAAATCAAGAGAAAAGGTAAGAACTCCCAATAGGTTGAATATGTCAAAGAAGAGGTAAGGTTTTAATAATAATATTTAAAAGACTTAGGTAAACAGATGAATATTAACGTGAATGTGCTTAGTGATAAATTTGGAACGAAAAGAGCAGCGAAATTTAAACCATAGAATATGAAGAACACAAATTGAAAAAGATAAAGGTTTAAAACTCTTTAAAGATATGTGATTATATATGTAAAGATAAAAGGAAAAACTATAAAAATATGCGGTTACCCAAAATCTTTGATATGATGTATGCCATTGAATATGACCTCACTCAATACAAGGTCATGAGGTGGGTTCAGAAAGAACTCTGAGAAATTAAACGTGAAGGAGGAGATGTATTCTATTTCATGAATATTTAGAAAAGCAGTGTGAAATATTTAGTAAAAGCTGCAATACGTGTCCAAGAGAAGGCGAAAGGTTCTAGGCCTAAAAAAGGCAAGCAATAAGAACACTTATCCTTTATCGGAACAACAGCACGTTCCAAAAGATTGCTATGAGAGCGGATTATGGGTCCAACTTATACCAGACTCGGCTCAACGAAAGGAAATAATATTGATATCTCGTTCTTTATTAAGATCATAATAACAAGATATGTAGGAATTAGCAGCATTTGAGATCGAGATGGATAGTTGATTAAGATTTGCTAGATGTTTTTTTATAGATAGGATAGTAGTATGTCACACAGTACCAGATACAGTAATCTCTGACAAACGCATATTAGAATTGTAGGAAAACTCATGGAAAGGGTATATGCAGGAAAGTTTTAAAGATTTAAAAAGGTGGAAAATAAGTAGCTACCACGCCAAATTTCAAATGGTCTGGTAGTAAACACAGGAACGCAATAGAGCGAACTTTTCTGAACGATGTTATGTAGAGTTTAGAGATGGATATTCAGCGACGCGAATTAGGGACTTCAGCGGAATAATTTCTACCTTTGGCCCAAGGTTCAGCTTGATGAAATTAATACTCTCAACAAACGGGATAGACTTATATTAAAACAGATCCCCATTTTTTGCTCTATGGTTACACTAAGCGTATGCCGTCAGACATACCCACTGAAGCCTTGATAAAATCTAAAGATCCTAAACCTATAAAGGAGGACGAAAAGATAGAGAAATTATATGAAAGAATTAAGGAAATAAGAAGACAAGCAAGAGTAACAGAAAATGAAGTTAAAAAGTACTCAACCCAGAGCAGCAAAAAGGCAAAAGATAGACCAATAAAGATAGGAGATTTGGTGTACACTCAGAGAATCAAACCACCACACCTATCACCCAAACTGTTCCGAAAATGGCGAGGTCCATTCCGCATTGAAGCCTACGGAAATGAATTTGAAACAAGTAATACATACATTCTAAGAGATCCTACAACAGGCAAGATATATAGAGTAATGTTGATAACTTTAAATAGCTAGAAAGGAACAAGAAAAAAACAGATTGAGGAAAATTTAATGAAGAGAACCGATATAAATATATCCTCAAGGATTCGGCACAAGATCTAGAATCAATTAATTGTTAACTTAAGAAAAAGGATAATTATGGACTTGATAATGACGGAAAGAAAAATTATGGAAGTGATAATGATGATGAAAAGGAATCTAGAGTAATTTATTTAAGAACACCTAAAACAAACAGGTAATTTAGACGAAGGAAGTCGCAATTCATATGGGAGAGTGAAACGCCGCATTAAATTAAGGGGAGAAAAAATAGTGGTACCAAATTTATTTGTATTATATGTGATAAGTGTTGTTTGAAAGTTTTTGCTTGATAATGTTTATAGGTCCTTTTAGAGAGCGGGTGTGGGTGTGAATGGGCGTATCTGTGCAATCTCTAAAGAAAGAAAGAAAGACAGCTATTGTGAAAATATTTGAAACTTTATTTATCTCGTAGGTAGGTTGTTATATGTTAGTATATTATATATATAAAAATTTATTTTAATAAATAAAAATCCCAAAAATATTTTAAAAAAAAATTAATTTTTTTTTCATCTTAAAACTTATTTTAATACCTCACATATTATATATGGTAGTAGTCTCGTATATATATATATATTTATATATATATATATATATATTATATATATATATATATATATATATATTTTATATATATAGTATATATATCCTATATAGTATTTTGTAATAATATATAAATATATTATATATAGATATCATTATATATATATATGTATATATAATATATATATATATATATATATATATATATTATATATATATATTATATATCT